>PVKE010009075.1:0-45851 GCA_004027555.1 Craseonycteris thonglongyai | reverse complement strand
TTTAAAAAAAAAAAAAAAAAAAAAAAAAAAAATATGGTTGGAATAGTGATTTAACTTCATCAACTGTCTTCTCAAATACATTTTAGATTGAAGGCTGAGCTGGGGTGTTGGTGGAACAGCTGGAAACTGAAAAACTAAAAGGCACTAAACATTCCTTTAGAAAAGAGGGACTACTTGGGATGCTGGGATAGCTCAACAGGTTGAACGCTTGCCTTGCAACCATGAGGTCTGGGGACTGAATTCCGGCCCTGACCCATACAAACCCATATGCTGAACTGCAGCGCAACTCGTAACCACCAGGATGGCAGTGAAGGTCCTCACCTCCCAAGCAGGAGGCCCCCAGATTGGTTCCCACCCGATATGGCCCCACGTCCACCTGTGTGGCATGAAACTGTCACAACTAATGATGTACAACTATGGAGACTGCTGTGGGCTCTCCCTCTTCTGTCTCTGTCTCTCACCTTCTCTCAAACAAAAATAAATCTAAAAAAAAAGCCTACTTGATTTTCTTGGGATACCAAAAAGTGATAAGAGAGAGAAATAGCTCTCATGAACTGGCTTTAATTTGACAATAAAGACCTCCATTTTTAGTGAGTCTATTCAATTACCATTTTCTTTTCAAGCCATTAAGTCTCAATTTTAAGCTTTAGATTTGAAATCAAGATTTTCTGCACTTAATTATATTAAACCAGAACTCAGTAAACTAAGTTTCCACCTAAAGCATTTCTAACACTGTAATAAAAGTTTGAAAAAAGAAGTTGTCATGGAAAAATAAAAGTTATTATTTTTTTTTAAGATTTTTTTGTTTTTGACTGAGACAGAGAGAAGAGGGAGTGCCCACAGTAGTCTCCATAGCCGTTCGTCATCAGTTTTCAACATGGTTTCTTTCATTCCACACAGGTGGGTGGGGGCCGTGCAGGGAAGGAGCTGGGCTGGGGGCCTCCCACATGGGAAGCACATCCCAGTTCAGTGTATGGGTCCGCACAGGCAGGGGCCTAGACTTGATCCTTGGTCCCTGGGGCTATAAAGTGAGCACTTAACTCACTGAGCCATCCCAACTTCTCCAAAATATTTATTTTTTTTGCACTGGCATAAATAACTGAAGGGGGGAGGAAAGGGAGAGGGGCTTAAGGGAGGGAGAAAAGGGGAGGGGAAAGGGAGAGAGGCAAAGGAAGGGGATAAGAGGTAGAATTAAAGAATAAACTTAAACAAAATGAATGAAAACAAAGAAAGCCTAATTTAATTTACTGTGAAGGAAGTTCTAGAGGGCAGTAGGGATGATCAGGGTAGTGAGAGGAATCAGTATATGGGGATCTAGAAAGTGCCCAGGAATTACAGCTGCAATCTTGCTAAAGAGCCTAAAACCCTCTTGAAGCCCCTGGATGGCAACTGGACATCAGTAAAACTATGTTTATTAGCAAAATCAGCAGGCTATCATGTTGGACTTAATATACTGTATATAAATGTTAAATGTGAAATATGTGCCAGAGATACAAAGATAAACAGTATGCATTTATCGTGATAGCCTCGTCTAGTAAGGCAGTGGATATCAGAACAATCAGAGTGATCACCAGTATACTGGTAGAAGTTAGTACATGTCATGAGTAATGAAGAATCTAACTCCATTTTTGATGTCTGATTACTGACAGCTTTCAAATCCCACAGTGTCCCTTCACCTCACGCCCCATGTCTGGGCAAGCCAAGAAGACAGCCTGTACACTTTCACCTTCCTGGATCTAGCGACAATTTAAACTATGCAAACCCACCTAGCCTCACCCCCTCACCACCATCAAATCCAAGCCAGTCTCCCTTCTCTGCTCTCTCTAGCCATTTTTCAGACCTGCTTGGGAACCCACCTACTCTCCCCAGAAAGCTTCATTATGTGAGTATAATAAACCGTTTCCTACCCTCTTGGTGTGTGTACATGTGACATCATCAGTCTTGATACCTGAGCCACATTTTAGATGGGCATCCATCCCACTTCTGTGGGGTGGACACTACACCGTGGAAGCAGACAGAAGGCAATTTCTATCTCTGGACAGGCTGGGGAAGGCTTGCTTAACAAAGGAGGGTTATACTCTATAGCACTGAATGTCATCAGGGATTCAAAAGGCCAAGGAGACTGTGACTGACTTCAACTGGAGTAGCTGCCCACTGTACAATTTCTTTTCTCTGGGAGAAATATAGCGACAACACCTGGGAGACACATCTACTACCAAGCACTCTTCTTGTTTGACTGGTGGGGTAGACACCTGATCTAAGCCAGGGTGATCACTGCACTATTGAGATTTTTCAAACTAAAGAAAAAAGAAATTATTCTTCTCCGATGGAGGAAGGCCACAGAATCCAACTCTGAAGAGCAGTCAGTGGATCTGTTCTCCTCACTGTAGGAAAAAAAAATATTGGTAGTGGGAAGAATAGGTAGAGAGGCAGAGATAAGAGACACAGAGAAGAGTTCTGGTGGTGTGGGACAGTGTGGATCCTGTTGTTCCCAGGTCCCAGCTGCATCTCTGACCTTCCTGCAGATATGTTACAGTCCTCAATGTTCTGTCCAAAATATGTGCATTTTTGCCTCAACTAGTTTTAGTGTCATTTCTATTACTTAGAACCAAATAATGATAGCACTGACCAAAACAGAGGGATTAAAGGCACTTTGTAATTATTGTTAATTTTCTTATAATACCAATAACGGCACTGTAGAATGTCCTTATATATGGAAATGTGTGCTGAAGAATATAGGGATGAAATGTCATTATGTTTACTACTTTCAAATAATTCAAAATCAACAAAAGTATGAAGTAAAATATGGCAAAAATATTATTGAATTTAGGTTATCAGTGCACTCATTATTTGTTCTTTCCTGACTATAAAAAAGCTTCCATAAAATATTCTTTTTATAGGGGGAGATTCTTAAAGTATGTGTAACATGCTAAGAGCTTAGAAAGATCAGGAATTTCAGAACACAGAAAATAGTTCTCTACTGGTACAGTTTACGGTGGAGTGGTATATGAGAAAGGTAAAGGACAGATTTTATGTTAAGGAATTTAGCATTTATCCTGAAGACATTAGAAAACCATTAAAGGATTTTTTGGGGTGAGGAATGTGGGAAATGCTATGATTAGATTAATAATAAAGAGATTTCTCTGTTGGTAGATCATAAACTAGAAAAGGGTAGGCGTGTAGAACAGTCTAGATAAGAAATGACCAGGACCTGAACTAAGGGAAAAGGGTGACCAGTAAAGGTTAGAGAAGAGTGGACACAAAAAACTGATAGGCTTTGATAATGAATTTGGTGGAGGAGGTGCTTTGAGAGAAGGAAGGAATCCAGGAAGCCTCAGGATTTGGGCATGGTGAGAGGTCATTCAGTACTAAAGTATTATGTTGGCTCCATTCACAGAGATTGGAGATACAGAAGAAGCAAAACACAGAGGTTAAGGCGTTACTGGGGGTTATAAAGGTGAGTGAATAATGGGGGTGGGGGTGGGGGGCGGTGACAAAGATTGGGAAACCATGGAATATGCCAAAGGTGTGGAAGCAATAACCTTGTAAGAAAGTGTGGAATTGGTTGAAAAGGGCTGAGGAAAGAGAAGCAGCCACATTTAGGGAATAGACAGAGGAGGAGAATTCTGAAAGAGATTACGTAAGAAAAAAGAGCCTTAGGAGGGAAACAGAGTGGTTCACAAGGTAGAGGCAGAGAAAGCTGAGAAGGGAGGAAGAGGTCAGTAGTCCACCTACTCTACAAGAGGAAGAAAACAAGAGTAGTGCCACCTCACAAAAAGACCCAAAGGAGGGCAGCTCGAAGGTTAATTCAGCAGTTGGGTAATATGGTCAAGGGTACAAGTTCTTTTCATTTTTCCTGTCAGACAAACTTTGCTAGCTTTATCTTCACACTAGCATCTGTGATTGATTGCAAGATGGCTGACATAATACCCATCCCAGGCATCACATACAGGCACTATCCAGCATGGAAGAGGATTATTTCTTTCTAATTTCTCTTTTTTAGAGTGGGGAAAAAAAAAAAAATCCCCCCCACCCCCAAATCCTTTAGTAGACCTGAGTTCACATTATTGGGTAGAACGGAGTCACACCTACCCCTGAATTGATCACAAATAAGAAGAATGGGATTATTACAACTGATGTATATTAAACAGAATTTACTTCTGAGCTGGGAACAGGGTCACTTTTCCTAAGGGATGAATGACTGAAAAAACTTGGGTTGTATTTTTAAAAGGAGGGATGGGAGTAGATGTTGACTAGGTAACTAACAGGCATGAAGAGGGGTCATTTAGTACTAAAGTACTGTGATTTTTAATCCTAATAATATTCTAATCTGAATTTTATTTTGAGAAAGAGCAGGGATTTTTGAAGGCAGAAAGAAAAGTAGTCAATGCAGAAAAAAATATCAATTAAGTATTATTCTTCTAATAGTGAAAAAAAGACATACTGCTTTAAAGGAGAGTATGTTCTAACATATCTCTGATTTCATTTAGCAATCAGTTACTTCCTGACCCATTACTGGTAATTTACTTTCTGCAGTGAAATGTAGTATTTCATTTTGTTTGTCCTAAAACTATGTTCAAGTTTCATAAGAGAACCTTAGCTCTAAAAACACTCGGTAAATTCTTTCATTCACATCCCCTTCGATTTTCTAGAGTCAAAAGTTCTAAATTTAGGAACCTCTTTGTTTACATCCACGTGGTGGCTCTGGGATACATCAACTTGATTGGGCTGAAATACAGTTCCCAGAATTCCCTTTCTAGTATTATATACTTCCACTTAGGGTGAGTTAATAGTAACAGTCTCTCCCCAGAGTTGGAAGAAGAAAGGGGGGCAGCAGCCATTTTGTAGCATACACATACCTTTTCCTAGTGTTTTATTCAAACACTAACCTAGGTGCTACTGGGAAGGAATTTTGCACACATAATTAAAGCTCCAAGTCAACTGATTTTAAGTTAATTATAAAAGGAAGATTATTTTAGGTGGACTTGTCTTAATCAGCTAGAAGCCCTTTCAAAGAGAACTTAGCCCTTGCCTGAGCTAAGAGACTCCAAACAACAGCTGGATCTTGCAAATTGCTCAGCCTCCTCAGGAGGTACCTGTGGACACCCAGCTGTAGCCTGTGTCCTTTAGGGATCCAGCCTACTCACAGTCTTCTCTTTCTCTGCCCAACCCTGTCCACTGTAGTGTTCTGCCCCAGCTCCCACAACTGTACAAGCCAACTCCTCATAGAAACTCCACACACACACTCCATACAATCTCCAATGGCTTCTGTGTCTCTGAATGAATCCTAATACACACATTCTTATCTGCCCCAACTTTTACTTTTACAATATCTACTTCTATCTTTGTGAGATAAAGCAAACTCCATTCAGTACTCCCTGACTGGACACAGGAAAGTTTGGAACAATGGTAGAATGGTTTTCTTTTTCTTCTGTTTCCACTATTTTGAAGCATCATGTAAATTTGCTGCTTTAGAGAGTAGTCCCTTATAATTACTATATTCCTTTCCTGTGCTGTAACTGAAAGTGCACACTATGCTACAGTAACTCTTTTCATTGTATTATCTGACCTGTTGTACTGGAGAAGTACATCTGTCCATTCACACATTTTCAACAGCTCTTTTAGTTTTCCTCAGCTCAGATTTCTCTAGGACCAGCACAGTTTCTTAAAGAAAGTCCTTATTAATTTATTTATCTTCTGTTCTATCAGTTCTCCTTGTACAAGATACCAAATTATTCTCTAGCCTGAATATTAACTAAAAACCTTTATATTCTGCATATCTTTTCATCTCACAATTCCACTTTTAGGACTCACCTTAGGAAATAGTCAGGGTTGTATTTAAATCATTAGTTTCAGCACTGATTATGAGAACAAAAAGTTTAAAACAATTTAAAACAGTAAATGAATTTAACAAATACATCCATAAAATTTGATGTTGATGCACAAAATGTGACAGAATATTCAATGGAATAAAAAAGAATGTATAATATATTATATTATGTTTTGAAAGCAGGTTATAAAATAGTTTAATTTCAGAAAATATGGTTATGTTTTTTGTAACTCAAACATAGATACAAAGAAAAAGAACTTTAAAGCTTACAAGCTCAGCATTAATGTTTTTGAGTGGTTGGACTGTAGTTAATTTTTTACTTTCTTTCTCCTGATAAGTATTTTCTTTTTAAATATATTTTTATTTATTTATTTATTTTGACAGAGGAGAGAGAGAGGGAGAGATACAGAGACAGAGAGAGAACTGAACTAGGGGAGCTCCCAGCTCAACATATGGTTCCGCACGGGCTGGGGCCAGGATCGGATCCCCGGTCCCCAGCGCTGCAAAGCGAGCGCCTAACCCACTGAGCCATCCCGGCTTCCCCTGATAAGTATTTTCTAAGTGGACATATACTGCTAGTCTGATAAGCAAGTCCCCATTAAGTTTTGCAGTGATAATTTAATAACCTGTGGCCTAGAACAGGAGGAATTCATCACTAGCTCTTAAAGATTCAGATATAGACTTTGAGGTGGATGTATATAAAACCCTTGAACCCATAGGCAAAATGTTTTGCGTGTGTGAGCATATGCATTTGGGGAGAGGAAGGAAAAAGTTCTGTAGCTTACATTTATTCCTAAAGAGATCCATGATCCAAAAAAAGTTAAAACAACAGTCTAGAATTTTTCTGACTTCATCTCAATTTATCCTATTTAGGGGTGGGTGGGTCATTACTTAAAGGGTTGAAGGACAGATAATTTGGAACAGGAATTCTCAATTACAAGTCAGGTATTTTGAAGACCTGAAAACTCCTTAATCTCAAGGGATGCATGAAATTTGCTAACTTCCACAAACAAACAAACAAACAAACAAACTATGAAGTGAAATACAGTTGGAAATAACTTTTGAAACAATCTCTCTAGGAATGATTTACTGCTAAGTTTTTCAAAGTAAAACATTAACTATTTTAGATTAAAAATTTTGGTATCATATACCAAGCTCCTTTATTCCCACTCTCATATTTCCTCATGTTGCTTGTGCCATAGTCTTAGAATGGAGTTTATCCAGCTTTATTCTGATCAACTCCAGAATGAGAGAACATACTCAAAGAGACCTTTACTGGAGAGAAAAGTCATTATTATTTTTTGAAATAGTGAATACTCTTGTTAAGATCAAGATACATGCCATGTTTCATTAAATACCTTGCATTTAACAGGAGACTATGGGTGATAAATTATTGTGACTGGATTAAGAACTCTATCAATAGGAAAAATACTCTTACATTCTTGGCACTGTACCTAAACCCATTTTATAAGACAGAAGTAGTAGTGATATATGAGCATTTCCTATCTGAACATTATGATCTTTAAACCTCAGACCCACAAGTCAATTTTACTTACATAATGCCTATTTGCAAATATTAACTCCATCTAGAAGTACACAAAGCAGTGTGCAAACTTCTCTCTGCACTCCCATCCCAAAAATCCATGATCTCTGAGAGACTATAACCTGAAGAGACAGAATTGCTACCAGATACCCGCTACTTCTAAAGCTAACAACTCTACCATGGTTGTGTACAAGTATTACATATATTTGATTATTCTAGGCTTGAGACTTTAAATAATTTAAACCTGATGTGCTTACTATAGTAAAAAATGTTTAAATACAACTTTGACAACATTAAAGAAAATTATAATTTTCATTTATTGAATCAGAACAGGTCTACATACAGCCTCCCTCCCCCCATACACCATTTCCCTCTTAAATTCTTTTCTTTCCTAACTTGCCAGAGGGGCATTGCTCTAGTAGTAATATCATTTAAGATGTTCTCTTTATCCACCTGCTAAATGGGGTTGGAACCAAGTGTGGGTGAAGACTTGTTTTCTCCTCAGTATATCTGCAATGTTCAAACCTGTGACCCAAAAGTAGGAGGTGGACCTGAAGTGTGGTCTGAGGAAACAAGGTTAGCTGAAGCATGTCTTTCTGTAGGATTTGCTTCTGTCTGCCCTTCTGGGTTGGTGATAATACCATTTATTCGGTGATGTATAAACTTTAAAAGCATATGCATCAAACAAACAATATATCCTTAAATTTTTTTTTAAATATATTTTTATTTATTTATTCTTATTTTTGACAGAGAGAGAGAGATACAGAGACAGAGACAGAGAGAGAACTGAACTGGGGGAGCTCCCAGTTCAGCACATGGTTCCACACGGGCCGGGGCCAGGGCCGGGATTCAATCCCCAGTGCTGCAAAGTGAGTGCTTAACCCACTGAGCCATCCCGGCTTCCCCCAATTTTTTTTTTAAGATTTATTTTAATTTGTTTTTGACAGACATAAAGAGAAGGGAGAGGGCCCAGAGCAGTCTCCATAGTTTATGTCATCAGTTTTTGACATAGTTTCATTCCAAACAGGTGGGTGGGGGCCACACAGGGCAGGAACCATACTGGGGGCCTACCTCATGGAAGGAATGTACCCTCAGGAGCCAGGGACTGAACCAGGGGGTGAGAACTAAAATGGGGGCCTCCCACATGGGAAGCACACCCCAGTTCGGCATATGGGTCTGCATAGGTCAGGGCCAGGATTCAATCCTCGATCCCCGGGGCTGCAAAGCGAGTGATTAACCTACTGAGCCATCCCGGCTTCCCAATATATTCTTTATACCCACAAGGAAACATTTAAATAATAAAAATGGAAGGAAGTGCTAAATCAGAAAAGGTAACTATACCTTTTATGCTGCTCCTGAAGATAAGATCTTCTGAACCACAGACTCTAATGTGTGGGTAATTTTCAAAGTTCAAATGTTAATATTACATGTTAGCAAACTGCACTCAACATCATTTGTTTCTTTGATGACTTGAACATAAACTTTCTCATACAAATAACACAGGCAAAGATGAGACAAATGCAAACAAAATACATGTAATAGTTTAATGGGAAACTATGCTCTGAACATTTTAAACTTACTGTTCATGGAAATCCAGCATTGGTGGCTCAAATCGTATGGGTCTGCAATTACCCCGGTATAGAGATATACTATAAGTAAAAAGAAAAAAAAACCCACAAGTTATTCATAATATTTTCTCAAACTAAAGCCAGACACGTAAATGCTGTCATGAGAAAGTACCTCTATGAAAAGTGAAGTCTAAAGTTCTATTAGAAATGTGCATTTCTTTTTTTATTAGAAAAAAAAAATCGATAAATGTTCTTCAAAAATGCAAAGGAAAAACAGGAGTATTTTTCTATTAAAAGGTATACAAAAACAGAAAATGGTCAGGTAGATTGAATGTTGCAATCTATTTTGGTTGATATAGCTGATAGCAATATGCCTTAACATGCTCACATGGACATTTTGATACATGTGCAATGAACAACAAATCGTCAGTATAACTACACATACTTGGCAAATAATATACAGAGAGAAAAAACAGGATTATAATGTAACTAGAGTGTCAAAGGAACTAAACAGAAATGCCTAAGAATTGAAAAATATTTTTCATCTGAGAGTCTGGAACACACTGAACTATGACATCTTGGCTTAAATACTTGAGTATCATTTTTAACCATCTTACTTGATACTAGAACTTCTCACTAAAACAGACGTTGGAACATCAAACCTCCTAGATATCACCATGATCTAATAGTAATGTAAAGTATACATAACCTGTGGCGCAGGGGTAGGAGTGAGCCCACACATCTACAGTCATCTGTTTATATACTGAGAGAAAGTCAGAAATTCAATCAGCAACTAAAGTTTCTAAATAGTGGATGTTTATCTTTCTGTTGTATTTTAAGAAATGATGTAAGAACAAATCTCACCTTTGTGAGATGACTTTTTTCATCACTACTATAATTCTTAAGAACAAATGATACAGTAATTTCAGGAAACAGAGGACATACATTAGAAATAGACAAGGACATACAGAATATGAACGAACATATGGGAAGTTTAGCTTTAACTCAATTCTATAGATTAAATAGTCTGAGTAGTAGAATGAAGTCCAAAGGTGTTTTTAGCTCTACTAATTAAGACTAGTAGTCCTCTGTGATGCTTGATAATCCCACTACATACAGTGAACAAAAGATGACAAATACAAACAAGAAGGAAAATACCAAACATAAGATTCTACTTTACTAAGGCACAAAACTAAAGACACAGGGATAGAGAAGGCACAATTCCTCACAAGACAGCTGCCACTTGCAATAAAGAGGTACTTGATTTCTGCCCTTCTTAGCCATGTTATAACAGGACACCCTGTCCTTTAAAACAAGAGATACTGATCAGCTCATCAGTTCTGATGTAAAAACCAAATTTCTACAAAATCTTGAGCCAATCAAGGGGAAAAAATAATGCATAAAGTAAATGTGTGTAAGTCAATAATCCATATACAAACACTGACTGTGTTAGATGCTAGATACAAAGGAAATTAATAGTTTTTTTCTCCCACAGAACTGAGTCTATTCCCCAATATGGAATATGTCTCAAGTGGCCAGACAAGGTAAAAAAAGTGCACACCCTGTCCACTGAACACAAATATACTGAATTCCAGGGGCTGTCCAGTGCTAGGGCTATGGGAACAAAGCCAAGAGCCTGCTCTCATTTCACTAAACATCCCCACAGGGGAGACCAAGAGTGGAGCATATCAGGTGATGATATATGACATACAAAGACAAATCACACACAGGAGAAACAGAGAAGGCCTCTAAAAAGAACACTGGACCTGAGGCCTAATGGTGAAGATCTGGGGGAGGAAAGTGATGCACTCAGCATGCTGATGACAGGAGGCTGAGGTGGTCAGAGTGCAGGAGAAGGTAGGAGGTGAGACTAGAGGTATAAAGGCCAGGGCTCCTTGGAAGAATCTGTATTTTATTCTAAGCATAACAAAAAACCTCTACAGTGTTTTGAGCAAGGAAGTAACATGATCTGACACAAGTGAAAAGGCTAATTCTGTCTGCTGCATGAAGAACAGACTGAAGGAGTCCCAAAGTGGAAACAGGGAAGTCATGCAGTAGTCCAGACAAGAGAGTGGTAGCACGGTGGCAGCCATGGTCTATCTAGGGTGCTTGGAAGGGTGGTGAGAAGTGGCTCTTTTATAAATATGTTTGGAAATTGGAGACAAAAGGTTATGCTAAGTGTGAGAGAAAGAAGACAGGAATCAAGGATGACATAATTCGAAGATTTTGGCCTTAGAAACTGGATACATAGTCATGACAAGGGAGGAGTGAGTGGGAAGTGGGTAGATGTCCAAGAGTATTGTTTTAGACATTTAAATTTGAGATGTCTTATCTAAATGGAGATGTCAGTAGGCAGTTGGATATACATGGTTACTGCTTTATATGAAAAAGCTCTTGATTATGTGTACCGATCTTATTATACCCAGTGACTTTGGTGAGTTAATTATAATAGTTTGTATATAGATTCTCTTAGATTATCCCTCGTCATTATATGTCCAAAATAATAATTATCTTGAATGATCTTTGTAGAAAATCATCTGCAAGTAACAATAACTCTATTTGTTCCTTTCAAATGCTTAGACCTTGTTTTCCTTTTTAATGCTTTGTGTGGGTTAAGATAGGCCACAAAATGATCCATAGAAGTGGTATCCAGCTACTGTTATTGTGATAATTATAGAATGCTCACAGAATATGAGATAGAAGGGGAAATATATTAATGTAAAACAGAATTTCCTCATAAATAAATGCAAATTTACAAAGCAATGGCACATATATATTTAAGAAACAGCTTCATATTTGAGTGGGTATAACACAAGTTTCTATACGTATAATCTTATTTTAATAAACCAAAAATTCAATAATGTAACTGTCATGTATCCAAACTGATTGAAAGGATTGCTACTATGTTTATTTAGAAAGGGCATGCCATTGTTTAGTGCTTTATTAACAGAAAGTAAATGTTTGCAAATCCATAATACTGAAAAATAAAGTGAGGAAGAAGCAATATGTAAAATGGCACTCTGGCAATTTCAAAGAAACCAAATCTGAGACATTATTATAAGAAAATGCATGATTTTGTTTTCTGCAGGGATGATACTTGTTTTTATTTGCACTAAAATATTAACTATTTATTTGGAGATAAAGGGATGAACAAAGACTGTTTCTTGACTTGAAGCTAGGGAGATACAAGAAATCTTATGGGACATAGTCTATGCTCTTTGGAGAACTGTCAGGTCAAAGTCAAGCAACCAGATACCAAATGAAGAATAAAAGGCCTTTTTGGAGCTTTGGGAGTTAGTTTAAAGTAGATATTTATTATGTTTTCCTAGGGCCAGTTACTACCTAAACAAAGGTATTCTTTGGTTTCATATTTCTTTTTTTTTCTTCTTTTTTTTTAAGATTTTAATTTTATTGTTTGAGAGAAGGTGTGTGAGAGAGAGAGAGAGAGAGAGAGAGAGAGAGAGAGAGAGAGAGAGAGAGAGAGAGAGAGAGAATGGGGGAGGGACCAGAGCAATCTCCATAGTTGTACATCACTAGTTGTGACATGGTTTCATTCCACACAGGTGGATGTGGGGCTACACAGAGAGGTGGAAGTAGAGCCAAACTGAGAGCCTCCCACATGGAAGGTGAGAATTTTCACCACTAAGCCATCTTTGTGGTTACCAGTTGAGCCACAGTTTAGCACATGGGTTTGCATGGGCTGGGGCCAAGAATTGAACCCTGGACCTCACGATTGCAAGGCAAGTGCTCAACTACAGCTATGGCCCAATACTTCTTGAAAAATGGTTTGTGGTCTACTTACTCCTTAATCATCTAAAATGCTTATAGAAGTGCAATTTTCAGGGTTCCACCTCCAGAATCTGACTCCTTACATCTAGTGATAATTATAGAAACCTATGTTTTTAGGTACACTCTCACATGTGGGTGCTACTCTTTTGTATCCTTATCTACAATAAGCATTTCAAGCAGAATTAAGAGGCAAGGTGGAGAAGTACCTGAGCAAGTAAAACAATCAAACTTACCAATGGTTTTAAAAGGTTCTAAATATTATTTTTACTAGATAAAAGTAAAAAAAGTGAGTTAAGAGAAATAATATAGCTTACTCCTACATAATATAGTCTCATAAATACATTTTAACTTAAATTTGCTTTTCTCTAAGGACTAATGATGTTGAATATCTTTTCATTTATTTACTGTTCAATTAGATATCTTCTTCTGTAAAACATCTGTTCAAAGTCTTTTAACTGGGATGTTTGTCTTATGACTGAGTTGTAATATGTTAAGAGTTCTTTATGTATACTAGACACATGTCCTTTCTCAAATATATCTACTGTCAGTACTTTCTCCCTGTCCTTTTCTCATTAATGGTGTCTTTTGGGGAGTAGCAGAATCAAGATGACAACTTCTGCCCTTTTGACATTAGTCCTGCTCACAAGACCAACTAGCAACTATCCACAGATAAGACACCATTGGGAAAACCCAAGAACATGGGGTTAGGCTGAAGAACCCTAGGGACCACAGAAACCAAAAAGGACCACATTAAAAAAGTAAGAGGAAGGGCTACATACATTCTGACTGCCCCATTCCTTCACCAGGCCAAGCACAGCCCCCACTGAAGAGCCCCTTAAGGCCTATGGTTTCTCCAGTGGGGAAGACAGAGCCCAAGATGGATAGCCAGCTTCCCCAGGGTTGTGGGTTGCTTTCTGAAAGACTCACTCAGGAATTGCATGAGGAATCTGTGAGGGCAAATCAGTGGGGGCGTATCTTGACCACTAGAGATCAGACTGAAATGGAGAAGGGGGTGGGGCTTATAGCAACCAGCATTAGGTTTTTGGCAGATTGTGTTATTCCTTTCAATAACACTTAAGTAGACATCCTAGCCAGAGGCTTTGCTATTCTGCAGAGCCAGGTAAACCCAGTGACTCTGTCTGGCCAGGGATCTTGGTGGGCAATTCTGCCTGATTTAAGTCCTTAACCAAGAAGCTGTACCAGCTATAGACACTGTTCTATGCTCCCACCTAGGCTGGGTTGAAATTTGAAGGCCTACATAGGGCTGAATATAGCCTCCAGTCCCACCCAATCAGAGACCTAACCAAAACACCTGGGAAGCTGTGAGGTCCATCCTACTCCTCTGCTTACAATGGCAACTGAGCAGAGAGCCTAGTCAGGGGCTCAGCCCATCTGCAGAGCCACACTGGTTGCCCAATCTGGTCAGGGAGCTTGATGAGCCACTCTGCTGAATGTGGGTCCCCAGAAATCAAACTGTAAGGGCTGTGAAGCCTGTTATACAGTCCCGCATAGGCAAGGAATAAAATACAACCCTGTCCTGTTCAATTGCTGAGAATAGCACCTAGTCCTGCCCAACTAGGAAGACCAACTAGAGTGTCCAGGCACTGTAAAGCCCATCCTATACCTGCGCATGGGCAGGGAACCAATTCAGTAGTTTTGTCGAACTGTTCCCAGAGAGCAGCAACCCACTGAAATCAGAGCTTAGGAAGTGGCTTCAGCCAAATAGAGACCCTCATAGCAAGCCCCACCTATGCAAGGATACTACCAACTGTCCCATAGAGCATCCCAAGTTGACTGAAGGACTGTCTCTGCTGAAAAGAATAATAACATTTAGAAGAGAAACCATTTACTCAAATGTATAGATACCAATGCAAGGAATGAACAATCAGGTAAACATTACACTACCAAAGGAAACTAATAAAGCTCCAGTAACTGACCCTAAAGAAATCTATGCAGGGTCTGACAGAGAATTAAGAATGACCTTCTTAACTATGCTTAGTGAACTACAAGAACACACAGACAGCTAGACAACAAAATTAGGAAAACAATGAACGAACAAAATTAGAAGATCAACAAAGAAATAGAAACCATTAAAATAAAAAAACCAAACAGCAATCCTAGAGCTGAGAACCAATGTGTTAACTAAGCTTTTCATGGTATAAATTCCCTGAAGCAGGTTAAGTCTCACTTATAGAAAGAGAATTTTGACTAGGGAGATTGTGAGAAAGGACAGGGCTAAATCTATTGGCTTACTAGAAAAGTCAGGGGATGGCATGTGGATGACACAACTGGGGAATGTAAGAAGTGAGGCT
This sequence comes from Craseonycteris thonglongyai, assembly GCA_004027555.1. Lineage (NCBI taxonomy): Eukaryota > Metazoa > Chordata > Mammalia > Chiroptera > Craseonycteridae > Craseonycteris > Craseonycteris thonglongyai. The sequence continues at coordinate 30,809 of PVKE010009075.1, read as the reverse complement.
GCAGAAATGACATTACGCATAATAATCACAATAGCAGAGAGGCCTACCCATTACCGTTGACAGTGGGCATCTCCTTTGGGCAGTGCAGGTCCCACTAGGCACATTATACTAGAACAGAGCAGGACAGAGCAGTGGGGAGGTATGAAAGAGAGAACCAAATAGTGACTACTGAAGGAGTTTCATCATAATATGAGTGCTGTCCAGAAAGTATCCAGCCATGTAACTGTTCTCATTATACTGACAATGGATTTTTTCCAAACAGCCCTTGTATTTATAAAGTTTTCGTTGTCTTAATCTGAATATTTGCTATTTCTGTCTAATTCACAAAGAGCACTCCTTCCCAATACCAGCTACAGGCCCTCACCAGACAAGCCAGTATTGTTCTTTGTATTTTCTTCCTAACACATGTGAGAAGCTACTGGAAAACCAAAAAATTTGGAGGTGAGAAGGCATCTTCAAATTCAAAAGCATGTATATATTCCCAGAATATCTGAGGGTAAAACAACTCCCCTATCATCACAGAGAATCTGTGTTTAAAAGGGGTCTTTTAGTCACAAGCCTAGGTTTCAAATTCTCAGTTCCTCTTCCATAGTCCTGTAGGCAGACAGACTCCTGGTGATACTGAGGACAGCAATGGTCAGTCCATAAAAGGCAGGGAGAGCCAGAGATGTACTAGGGAGTTAAAGAGCTGACCCACTTACAAAGTCAGGGAGTTTCAGCCCTTTGGACATGATGGGGAGAAATGCCTCATAGCGCATCATATGCAAATTCAGATTTAAATGTGCTTTTCCTTACATAATACTTGAAATACAGGCTATAACTTCACCAAGAAAGTATGGGGAAGAAGGAGCACACTGCATGAATATCCCAGAAGAAAATGGAAGTATGCTAGTACCTTACTATGTCTACAGAATTTTATATACCGGTACTATAAAACACATATATATCCCTTCCTTACCTTTTCTGTTGATATGAACTGAGTCCAAGAGTTGTCTCAGTCTGTGAAAGGAAAAAAGAATTGATGAAAATATTGAAGCCAAATCTTTATACCACAGCCACAGGAAATTTCCAAAATATTTTAATGCATTTTCAACTTTGATCTAATGTTCTTGGATTGTTAGGTTAAACCTGATCCCCAAATCATATGGAATGATTTGGCATATTATATAGAGGTGCCCCCTGCTTTTTCTAAGTTTGTTTTACACCACTTCAATTTACAAAAGGCCTACATTAATACCTGTTTTCACTAACTAAAATAAACCCAAAGGTGATTTCCACTTTTACAAAAAATGGTGAAAAGCTCAAATAGCATTCTGCGTCTATTCTGCAGCAGCCATCAGAGGCAGCGGCCTTGAACTCCTTCCCAGAACCACACTTGGCATCTCAGCATCCAGCCTCAGAGTCCTGACTGTGTCTGGGAGCATCTGGGCTTTATCTCCATTGAGTCTGTGCAACTGTTAGCAAGATGGGTCCTTGGGAATCAGAAAGGACTAAGAGAGCTAGCTCGTGAGGGTGTGCTACACAGTGTAAAATTAATGTAATTAAGCATTTCAATCATGATAAACAAAAAAAGACACTGTTCCTGCACTGAATTTTGGGTTGGAAATGCTCAATTTTTTTTTCCATACAAATTAACGGTAATCACTTCTTCACTTTGCACCATTTCAGCTATAAAAGGTTGCATAGAAACCTCTATTTTTGGACAACAGGGCAACCTGTAATTCAAGTGAGAGAATAATTTGGATTACATTTTAAACACACATGGAAATAATACAAAGTAATGTGATTGGTTCTTAGAAGTTTGCCATACCAAAACTGTCTATGAGAAGAGTCCTCTTCACAATCACTTTGTGAGGTTACATGTGCCTCTCACTGTTCCCTGCTCATTACTGTATGCTAGGTGCCAATGTAAAATATAACAGTTCCTGCTGTATGGAGCTCAAGGTATGGGGGAGAAGAGATGGTCATTTGAATAAAGGACTATGGAAATAATGGAAGAGAACATATAGGTAGTGACTTAAATGTGATGAGGGAAGGCCTTTCTGCAGAGACATTTACACTGAAGCCTAAAGAGTAAGCAGAACCACGTGTGGAGGCAAGGTTGTATGGGGGTGAAGAAAATTGCACGTGCAATAGTCCTTGTACAGCGAAGAGCCTTAACGTTGAAGAAACAGACAGCAGGTCTATTTGGCTGGAGCTTAGAGGGAAGGCGAAAAGAAAAGGATAATGAGGCTGGGGGGTTAGGCAGGGGCCAGGGTATTTGTGATCTGGTAAGAAGTTTCGATTGTGTATATTACAAATGCAATACAAGTGGTCTAAAAGAGTAAGAGAGAGCGACAGAGACAGATATAGTTTTAAGACATTATTCTGGCTTTAGTGTAGAGGATGTGTAAGAGGAGGACCAGAGAGAAAGCAAGAGTTGGGAGGCTACTGATGAAGGATGAAGTGCTTAATAATGTGGACGAAAAAGCCGAAACTCTAAGGAATACCATCAATGAACTTATCCTAAAAGAAGAGCTTCTACATTATAAATAGAAAAAGCCATAGACTTGTGGCATTATTTTTCCCAGTAATACATATTATTTTGAAATGGTATTTTGAAAAATGTATATGAGGGAATATGGTAGATGTAAGAAAATGTCCTTATTTTTTGAAAGTGAATGTTTGGGTGAAGGTGAAGTGTCAGGATGTGTGTAATTTTACTTAAAATGTTTCACCAATATAATTTGTGCATGGAACTATGTGTGTATATAAAGCAAATATGGCAAAATATTAACAAATGTTGGGTTTTACTCACTGGTAGGTAAATGAGTATGCATTCTTAACTCTTCCCTTTTCTGTACTTAAAATTTCTTTAACTTTTTATTATAGGAGAAAACATTTGCAAATCGTGTACAGTATTTGACAAAGGATTAACATACAGAATATATAAAGAACCTTCATAGCTCAACAGCAAAACAAAAACAAAACAAAACAAAAAAACAAAATACAACACCCCCCAACTTGATTAAAAAATGGAGAAGACTTGAATAGACATTTCTCCAAAAAAGGTATACAAATGGCCAGTAGGCACACGAAAAGATGGTCAACATCACTAATCATCACAGAAATGCAAATCAAAACCACAATGGGATACCACCTCATTCCCATCAGGATGTCTACTATCAAAAAATAGAAAATAATTGTTGGTAAGATGTGTAGAAGAAATCAGAACACTTGTGCACTGCTACTGGGAAAGTAAAATGTGCAACCACTATGAAGTATGATATGGCAGTTCCTTAAACAATTAAACAATCACTATGAAGAATGATATGGCAGTTCCTTAAACAATTAAACAATTACTATGTGACCTAGCACTCCCACTTCTGGGTACAAACCTAAAAGGATTGAGAGCAGAAAGCATACACTCAGGTAACAGGACACCCATGTTCACAGCAGTATTATTCACAATAGCTAAAATGTGGAAGCAACCCAAGTGTCTATCAACTGACAACTGGACAAACAAAATATAATTTATACAACAGAACGTAAAAAAATCTTAAAAGAAGGAAATTAAGATATACACTACTACATGGATGAACCTAGAAGAAGTGTACATTTACATTGAGGTGAGTCACAAAAAAACACGTACTGTAAGATTCCACTCGTATGAGGTACCTACAGTAGTCAAATTCATAGACCGGAGATAGAATGGTATAGTGAAATGGCCAGGGGTTGAAGGTAAGAGAGTGGGGAGTTAGAGTTCAACGGGTAGAGTTTCAGTTTGGGAAGATGAAAAACTTCTGAAGATGGATGATGAAAAACAAATGTGAATGTACTTAATGCCACTAAACTGTATACTTAAAAATAGCTAAAAATGTAATTTTTATGTTATGTGTATCTGAACACACTCAAAAAAAGCTATAGTAATCAAAATAGTGTGGTGCTGGCACAAAGAGGGACAAATAGATCAATGGAATGGGAGAACAGTCCAGAAATGAATTCACACATCTATAGTTACTTGATTTTCAATAAATGTATCAATGCAATTCAATAGAGAAGCATATATTTTTTCAACAAATGGTACTGGAAAAACTGGACAAGCCTACTGGGAGAAAAACGAGCCTTTATCCTTATGCACTCAAACTAATTTTAGATATATCATGGTTCTAAAGCATAAAAACTAAAATTATAGCTTCAGTGAGAAAACAGGTTATTTTTGTAACCTTAAAATAGATAAAAGTTTCATGAACAGGACAAAAAAACCACTGACTAAAAAAGGAAAAATAGGGGAAGCTCGAATGGCTCAGCAGGTTAAGTGCAAGCTCTGTAGCCCTGGAGCCCGAGGATCAAATCCCAGCCCTGGCCCATACGAACCCATATGCTGCACTGGGGTGTGCACCTAGTTCAGTTCTTGCCGGGGCCTATGCAGGAGGCTCCTGGCCCAGTTCCTGCCCTGCGCAGTCCCATGCTCACCTGTGGAGTGAAACTATATGGAAAACTAATGCTGTCAACTATGGAGATTGCTCTGGGCCCTCCCGCTTCTCTTTGTCTCTCTGTCAAAAAACAATAAAAATAAATCTTTAAAAAAGAAAAAATATTGATTGATATGCTCATCAAAAGACATTGTTATAAAAATGAAAAAGCAAACCACATACCAAGAGAAAATATTTGCAAATCACATATTTGCTGGGGGACTTGTGTCTTAAACATATAAAGAATCTGAATTATAAGAAAACGACCCAACTTTTAAAAATCACAATTATACAAATGTCAGTTAAGCATGTGAACATATGTTCAGTATCAGCTACTAAGGAAAAGCAAATTTACACTACAACAATATACTAAACACCTATTATAATGTCCAAATTTGAAAAGACTGACCATACTAAGAGTTGGTGAGAATGTGGAGCAACTGAAACTTTCTTTCATACATGGCTGGTGAAAATGTAAAAAAAGACCACCACTTTAGAGGAAGTTTGGTAATTTCTAACAAACATACATCAACAATATGACCTAGCTAGCCACTGCACTCCTAGATATTTGTCCAACAGAAACAAAAGCATACGTTTATCCAAAGGTTTGTACATATAAGCTTTAGTTGTAATAAAAATTAATAGTGAAAAAACTCAAATTTCCATCAACTAGTGAATGGATACATAAAATGTGTTATAACAATGGATTACTACTCAGAAATAAAAAAGAATAAACCCAAGACAAGGAATCTTTCTTTTTTAGCGTTAAATATTTCTTTATTGTTTTACAATGAATATGTATTATTTTTAAAAGAACAGAAAATAACATTTGAGTGAAACAAACTATTGATACACATAACAAAATGGATGAACCTCAAAATAATTATGCTGAGTCAGATCCCCCTTCCCAAAAAAGTACATTCTGTATGATTCCATTTATAGAAAGTGGCTTAAAATATAAACTGATAGAGACAGAAAGCAGGTAAGTGGTTTGACTAGAGAGAAGTTGAGGGATCACCAAGTGTCATAACTAAGCTTTTGTGGGTGATGGATGTTTCATTATTTTGATTGTAGTGATGGTGTTAAATATGTCAAACTTTTCAAATTATACACTTTAAACATGTACAGTTCATGTGTGTCACTTATACTTCAAATAAAGAGCATAATCTAACAATTCTAGAACAGAGAAACTGGTTCCCATTTGAAGTTGACAGAAAGGGAACTCAGGAAGTATATCACACATGTATACATTCTTGAGAGAAAAAAAAACCTTCATGAAGACAATCTGGCCAAAAAGGTGACTCATGAAGAATTGCAAATGAGGAAGCCATCTTGTGAAAGATAAGCAGATACTCAAGGTAAAGGAACTGTGGAAATAAGTTTAGAATAGCAGAAAGTAAATGTTTTGTTTTGTTTTAAGTATAAGCCACAGAACAGAAAAATAATCCCAAGCACAACTGACTGTGTAGATAGCATCTTTGAGATTATATTTTTTCTGAAAGTCCAGAATTATCCTGTCAAACTTGTCATTTTTTTGCATAAGCTACACCTGTAAGACATTTTTACATTCTGTATCACTCCCTGTTCTATTGGTTGGATCAGACTTGTGAATGTTAGCTGGAAGATAACATATGAAAATGTAGCCATAAGCTCTTCTGCAGGAGCATGTGCATAATAAAGGGTGTCCCAAAATTCACGCAAGATTTGAATTTTGCATCATTTGTGCGGTAAAGTGTTGCCAGTGGAAAAAAATAGACAGTGTGACAGCTGACAGTTCAGGGTTATTAAAAATGGAGTGCTACACGAAAGAACAACACGTTTTCATTGTTGAGCAATGAAAATTTGCAATTTTTAATTATAAACCTGTGTTTTCTATCAAAATTACTTCTTGCGCGAATTTTGGAACACCCTTTCGTTATCCAGAAGCAACAGAACTTTACTATTTTCTCATATTACTTTCTTTCATAAATTTTCTTTAACACTGGGGACAAATGAATAATGAAACCAGTTGGTAAAAATGTCTGCATCCATCCAACTGTTACTCTGCACATGATAATCTACAGGAGGAAGGTTAGTTATACCTTTTAAGCATCTGGGTTTAGCAGATTTGCTGACCACACACAACTTTACCTTATGATTTTCCGATCCATTTGCACAAACGAGCACAGTTATACACTCTTAGCTTGAAACCATGGGCTACCTTCTCATTACCACCAGCCAAAGAAGAATTAAGCAGACACTTTCACATTAATCCAATCTCATCTGCATTATAAATCTGCTCTGAGGTCAAGCCATGTTCTGCAATCAATTTGCTAAGCACATCAAGAAATGAAGCTGCAGCCTCAAAACAAGCTGATTTCTTTCTGCTCACCTGACAAGTCTAGCTTATGCATGCCGCAGCGAACCTTAAATTGGGTAAGCCAGCCACTTGAAAATGAACACTAATCTTCAGTGTTCATTTTCTCATGAAATTCTCTCACTTTTCCCTGCAATATGGATCCACAAATACAACCACCCTCAGACCTTTTTAGCGAAAACCACTCATACTGGGCCTGATCAAGCACTTCCATTTTAGGTGTCTGAAGAGTATGTAGCTTCTCCACATTCTTGTCACTCTCCAACTTAACATAAAACTCTATTATCTTCTGAGACTGAGACTTAATGACATAGATCGTTAACAAATTGACATTTAGTTCCTCCATGAGCACTGCACTACTCTCACCTTTCTCAAGCCTCTTGCACATTGCCATCTTCTGCTTGAGGGTAAGCACTGCATTTAGGCTTACTTGGGACTTGTTTTGACATACTTGGGTTTGGGTGAGAACACAACATTTTTTTTTTATTTTTTAAGGATTTATTTTTATTGTTGTTGACAGAGAGAGAGAGAGAGAAAGAGAGAGAGACAGAGACAGAGACAGAGAGAAGGGGGAGGGCCCAGAACAGTCTCCATAGTTGCATATCATTGGTTTTTCCACATAGTTTCATTCCACAGGAGGGCGGGGCTGCACAGGGCAGGAACTAGGCCGGGGTCTTGCCCCGGTGAGAACTGAACTGGGGGTACTCCCCAGTTCAGCATGTGGGTCAGCATGGGCCAGGGCTGGGATTCGATCCTCGGTCCCTGGGGCTGCAAAGTGAGCGCTTAACCCACTGAGCCATCCCGGCTTCCCCAACATTTTAATAATAATAGATCCCAACTAATCAGCATGTTTACACAAGATGAACTGGTGGGAGAAGACAAATATGGAGCACAAAGCTGGGCTTATTGTGTGGAGCACCAAGTTTAAACTTACATTTCCACTAGAAATTAATTTTATTTTAATTTTTATTTAAAGTTTTATTTCTTCAATTTTTTTGCCAGTTGCTTGAGAGTGCTGATTGCTTGAGTTCCAGTTAACAGAGAGTTTATTTTATTCTTTATGGTACTATTATAAATGGACTTGTTTTTTTTTTAATTGCTTTTGACAGAGAGAGATACAGAGACAGAGAGAGAGCTGAACTGGGGCAACTCCCCAGTTCAGCATATGGGTCCGCACGGGCCGGGGCAGGGACTCGATCCTCGGTCCCTGGCACTACAAAGCGAGCACTTAACCCACTGAGCCATCCCGGCTTCCCCTGTGAATGGACTTGTCTTTCTGATTCCTTTTTGGCTCGTTCACTGTTGATCGTATACAGGCAAACCTCATTTTATTGGGCTTTGCTTTATTGCATTTCACAGATAATACATTTTTATCAACATTGAGGCAAGACCTTCCACTGGCAAAAAGATAACAACTTGCTGAAGGCTCAGATAATGGCTGGCATTTTTAGCAATGAAGTCTTTTAAATTAAGGTATGCACATTGTTTTCTTGACATATGCTATTGTACACTTACTAGACTACAGCACAATATATAAACATAACTTTTATGTTCACTAGGAAACCAAAAAAAATTCATGTGACTCTGTGATGTTCAATTTATTGTGGTGGTCTGGAACTGAACCTGCAGTATCTGTGAGGTCTACTTCATAGTATATAGAGGCTAAATATGCCTCACCTAACTCAGCCTCCTTCTGTGAGAAATCACATCTGTTGCAGTCTTGTCAAGTTACCAAAATGCTTGAATATTTCCACTGACAGAAAATGCACGTCTTGGGGAAGCCAGGATGGCTCAGCAGGTTAAGCGCTTGCTTTGTAGGCCCAGGGACCGAGAATAGAATCCTGGCCCATGTAGACACATATGCTGAACTGGGGTATGTTTCCCATGGGGGAGGTCCCCAGTTCGTTTTTCACCACCCAGTTTGGTCCCTGGTTCAAGGGGGTGTGCTTCTCATGAGGGAGGCCCCCAGCTCAGTTCCCACCCTGCGAGGACCCCCACCCACCTGTGTGTAACAAAAACCATGTGGAAAAACTGATGACGTACAACTGTGGAAACTGCTCTGCTCCCCCCCTCCCGCCCACTTCTCTCTGTCTCTCTCAGTCAAAAACATTAAAATAAATCTTAAAATAAAAAAAGAAAATGCACTTCTCTAAGTGAAACAGACCATTTGGTTCTTAAATTGTTAGCTTTAATTTCAGTATTTTTGATTAAAATAAGTTGACACTTTTAGAGCAAAACTTTTTTAAAAGTTTTGTATAATCTTCAATGAGCATTTTAATAGCAAGAAATTTTAAGACAATAAAGCTCTTAAATCTCTTCCCCTTAATGAAGTCTTTTTCTATACTTTGAACTGTTTTCTTTGTGTGCATATGCTTGAGGGAAAACAGTCATTTTATCTCCCCTCCCTGAAATATGCTTCTTTGGCACTTAGATTATCTCTTAGGTAAAAAGTATATACTAATTTCTGTGTGTTGATTTTATATACTGCTACTATGCTGAATCATTTATTAGTTCTAACAGGTGTTTGTTTTTTTTTATAGAAACTTTAGGGTTTTCTACATATAAAATCCTCTCATCAAGGAACTGATAATTTCATCCTTTCAAATTTGTAGCCCTTTTCTTTCTTTCTTTCTTTTTTTTTTTTTTTGGTCTACTTAGCCAGGCTGGAACTTTCAATACTATGTTGAATAGAAGTGGGCATCCTAGCCTTGCTCTGATCTTAAAGAAAAAGCTTTCCCTTTTCCACTATGGATTATGATACTGACTGTGAAATTTTCATATATAGCTTTTTTATGTTGAGGTGGTTTCCTTCTGTTTCTAGTTTGAGCATTTTTATCATAAGAGTGTGCTGAATTTTGTCAAATGGTTTTCATGCATTAACTGAGTAGATGATCATGTTTTTATTCTTTATTCTGTTAATGTGGTGTATTGTACTGATTTATTTTCATATATTGAAGCATCCTTACATTCCAGAAATAAATCCCATTTTTAACTATATTAGTCTCTTAAATTATGTAGCAAACAAAAAGTGGAGTTTCAAACCATTGTTAAAATACTAGCTTTTATAATTACCCACACATTTACTTTTCACTAAGATCTTTGTTTCTTTACAGGGCTTTGAGTTGTTGTCTAGTGTCCCTTCATTTTAACCTGAAGGACACCCTTTAGCATTCCTTTCGGGGCAGGTCTAATGGTAGTGAACTTCTTCAGCTTTTGTTTATCTGTGAATATCTGAATTTTTCCCTCACTTTGGAAGAACAGTTTTGCTGGACATAGGGTCCTCAGTTGATATAGTTTTGTTTCTTTTGCAGCTTTGAATAGAGTGATGTACTGTCTTCTGGCCTGCAATTTGTGATGAGAAGTCTGTTGACAACCTTATTAAGAATCCCTTGTGTGTGATGAGTCAGTTCCCTCTTGCTCCTTTCAAGATTCTCTTTGTCTTTCAGAAGTCTGTTATCTGTTGTGTGTGTAAAAAGAGGCCTTAGAACCAGCCTACCTTCTAAGCACACAATGAGGAATTTATCTCTCTCCACTATGGCAACCCTATTCTAAGGTAGCAAAGCAACAGAAAGCAAAGTGTAAGAGTTTTGGAATCAAACTTCATTTTTATTCCTTCTGCACCTCTTAATAGTACTGAAACTTGGGGCAAATTAATGAACTAGCTGAGACTCCAACAAGTGCTCAAAAAAAAAAAAAAGGCTAGTTTCAGCTATCACTGTCTTCTACCCTAGGCTCCTGTCCAGTGTTGAATAGGGATAACAGATGCCTATAAGTTACTAGAACAACCTATGAACATACAATGAACACTAAGAATATTTATGACCACTGTTTTTGGACAAAGATAAAACACTAAATTATAGATTCCTACCTATAGTTATAAGCTTTAAAAGATCATACTAACCTCTCACGTGCTCTCAATCCATGAATATTATGGAGCTTGCCTTCCAACATTTAAAAATTTTGTTATTTATTCTGGCAGAATAATGAAAAAAAATACAGAGCTAGACTTTTCCTTGGGCTTTATCTTCATCTGTTTCTAAGAAAGTTAGATTAGGAAACAGATTAATGCTGATAAAAGAAAGAATATCTTTTTAAATTCAGTCTTATAATCTTTAAAAGGAACAAGTTAGGAAGAGCTAACCATTCTCATTAGTTAGGACTGAATAATAGTTTGAAGTGGTTGCTATTTTTTTTTTTTTAAAGATTTATTTTATTGTTTTTGACAGAAAGAGAGACAGAGACACAGAGAGACACAGAGAAGGGGGAAGACCCAGAGTAGTCTCCATAGTTGTACATCATTTTCTTTCAACACGGTTTCGGTTCCACACAGGTGGGCAGGGGCCGCACAGGCCAGGAATTGGGCTGGGGGCCTCCCAAATGGGAGGCACGCCCCCTTGAGCCAGGGGCCAAACTGGGGGCCTTCCGTATGGGAGATACATCCCAGTTCAGCATGTGGGTCCGCACAGGCCAGGGCTGGAATTTGATCCTCGTCTCCGGGGCTGCAAAGCAAGTACTTAACCCGCTGAGCCATTCCGGCTTCCCTGAATAATGGGTTGAGACATTAAACCGGACCTCATATGGTAATGAATCTTAAAGCATATTTATTTTGTTGAGATACACAAGTATTTTGTGTTCATCTTAGGATTCTTATATATTCTATACAACAAACCTTAGTGGTCTCGCCAAGCCGAAAAGACAATGGTCAAAGCACTAACTACAGAAAACATGGACTAACAGGATTCCTACTATGTCTAATCAGAACCTAATATTACCAGTGGTAACCCATGGAATGTGCTGGAAAACTACACGTGTTGTGTTATGGAAAGAGGTCAAACAAAACAGGCTGTGTACTTACTGGAGTTGGATTCCTGCTCCAGCAACTGAATATTGAGCAAATTATTTAACTTGTATGAGTTACATTTTCCTTACCTTAAAAAAAAAAAATCAAAGGAAATACAATCTCTGTAGTAAATCTTTAAGAGTTGAGACAATTTTTACTGACTTATCATCAACTAACTTTTAGGATTAAAACAATTACTATGAACCAAGCCACAAGAACCTAACATAAATTTCAGGAACTGGGAAGGAATGCTCTCAGGCAAAGTTCTTGTTTTTAAATAACATAAAACATCTCACCTTGTAATAGATTAAAGAACAGGAGGTGGGGGGTGGGGATGGGGCAAGGTCATTTTCTGGTCAGAAGGCATTTCAAAATTAGATCATTATATTATCTTCAGTTTTTATTCAGGTTTAAAATATAAAACCATACAAAGACTTTTTTAAATAACATAGAAACACTGCTTGCTATATTTCTCAGCATATCTTATACAAAGGTATGAATGTACATTTAAAAATTTAGAAGCAGGAAAAACACTGTTGTCCAGAACACTTTACTTGCTTCATTGTCAGAGAAAAAGAACCTTAAAACATCACTTTTCATCTTGTTCTCTTTGTTCGGTTTAATGTCTGAAATCTAAATTTATGCTGAAATAGAAATCTTTTTCCAGGTCCCTAGCAAAATTATTTCTCTACAGCCTTTATCTGACATTAATTTCTATTTTCCTGCCTTTATTATAAACCACAGGAAATACTTTTCAGTACTATTTAAGTCATGTATTTAGTTATAAACAAGTAAACAAATACAGCATAGGCAGCATCATGTAACAGACAGACTAACAATCACACCTAGAGTGAGATGCCCAGAGTTCTAATACCAGTCCCACTGCCACAGTCATGATTTCTTGGGCACCTTTCTTAATCTAAAACTTGGTTTCCCTTAAATATAAAATGAAAAAAAAATAAAAATCAGTCATGTTACCAAGTAACAGGGTACATGAAAACAAATGCTATCATTACAAAGTGGTGAGTACTATAAGATAAGCATAGAACACGATAAATGTTTGGAAGAAAGGAGGAAATGCCTCAGCCATAAACAGCAGAAGATTGGTTAAAATGGCTTTTATTGTCTCTTTCAGCTCTGAAATTCTAGAACAAACTTTTAGCTGGGAAGATTAAAATAGGCTTCATGGTGATACCTGAGTGAGGTCTAAAAGGAAGGATAGGTTCCTATCAGATTACACTTTCTAATTTTATGTAAAATATATGCAAAAGATGGGCTTAGGATGGCAAGTGGAAGGATGACAGAGATGTTAATCTAAAGAACTTATACACTCTAGAGAAGTTCTCATCCAGATAAATGTTTTGAGGGCCAACATCCAAATTCAGTGTTTCATCCACAGGCTCCATATCACAGAGCTCACTGATTCCATGGCTCCTGTTCTGCTCCTTCCAGCCTCCCAACACCGTCTGAAATACTTAATTCAAAAGATAATTCATAGAGGTAGGTGTTTTTAAAATGATTAACAATGACTTTACTGACCTAGCTGCATATAAATCTCATAAAATACACTGTACAGAAGACAGTTGCACAGTAGATTCTCCATGAACCGGAACTCAAGCAACCAGCAAAATCTAAAGCTTCTGCTAGCTGCTTGAGTTCTAGTTAGTGGAGAGTCTACTTACATTTATCTGGCATCTACCAATTCCCATGGCTGCTAGTTAACTGAGAGTCTACTGTAATAATCATATTTTATTCAAGACTTGACAATGACATACTTCTTTAGGTTAAAATAAAATTACCTGTAGCAGCCCTCCATCATCAAAACGTAGTACTTCTATTATGCTCTCCGATTGAATAAATGCTGTGAAGGAAACAAAACAAACTATCATTTAACAGAAACACAAATTTGATTTAAATAAAATCTTTTACTTTAAAGTTAACTGAAATAATTTTATGTTTTAAAAATATACTGCTTGATGGTGATAGTTAAAAGGGAAAAATATGACTAAATACTTCAGGGTTTTAGCAACAATAAAAAGCTTTAAAATAAAACAATACAACCCAATTACAAACTAGTTTTAACAACATACAGGATGTGTAAGACGGCTGCAAAATATCTATGCTTACTATGCTGCCAAAAAGCACAAAATAGTCAAATTCAACTAGATGCAGATAATCATTTTCACTGATAGATTATTGGAAACATCATACACACATAGAAAGGTTACTAAAGGATTATACTTCCCTGAAAAATGAAAAGCTGAGATTTTATGTCTGCTCTTTTGTAGGGATGATATAATCTGGAATCAACAGTCAAAAGAGATGGGGAGGGGGGCAGAAAAATGGCAAAAAGAGATTATTCTGTTCCAAGAAACTGAGCACAATGCAAAGCTAAGATATTTAAAGAGCTAACATACTTTTACTACACAATCCAGCAACTGTGTTCCTAGGTATTTACCCAACTGATTTGAAAACTTATGTCCACATAAAAATCTGCATGCAACTCCTTACAACAACTTTATTCATAATCACTCCAAACTAGATACACTCAAGATGTCCTTCAACAAGTAAAGATAGACAAACTGGGGGATGCTGGGGTAGCTCAGCAGGTTGAGCGCTTGCCTTGCAACCATGAGGTCTGGGGATCAAATCCTGGCTCTGGCCTGTGTAAACCCATATGCTGAACTGCGGTACAACTGTTAACTGCCGGGATGGTGGCAAAGGTTGTTGCCTCCCATGCAGAGACCCCCAGTTTGGTTCCCACTCCACACTACCCCACATCCACCTGTGTGGAATGAAACCATGTCACAATTAATGATGTACAACTATGGAGACTGCCTCGGCTCTCTTTTACCTCTCAAACAATAAAATGAATCTTTTAAAACATTATATTAGAAAAAAAATAGGTACAAACTGTAGTACATCACTACAATAGACTATTAATTGATAAAAAGAAAAGGCTAGTGTGTGATTCCAACTATGTGTCATTCTGGAAAAAGCAATACTACAGAGATGGTAAAAAGAACAGTGGAAAGGAAGGGTTGAAGAAGTGAAGGACAATGAAATAATTCTGCATGATACTGTAACAGAGAACATGACAACATGCATTTATCAAAATAGAACTCTATAGCACAGGTGAATCTGATGTATATGACTGAAATCATTTAGTAGGGGATGCCGGGATAGTTCAACAGGTTGAGCGCTTGCCTTGCAGCTGTGAGGTCCAGGGATCAAATTCCGGCCTCCGTCCATGCAAACCCATATGCTGAACTGGGGCATGTTTCCCATGTGGGAGGTCCCCAGTTCGGTCCCTGCCCCGTGGGGCCCCACATTCACCTGTGTGTAATGAAAACATGTCAAAACTAATGATGTACAACTATGGAGACTGCTCTGCCCTGCCCCCCTTCTCTCTCCCTCTCAAACAATAAAATAAATCTTTTAAAAAACCATTTAGGAGATTGGGGGATCCCAAGATAGAATCCAGAATGTGACAGAACCATTTAACGAGATTTTATTATTTATTTATTTATTTAATATATTTTTTAATTTTTTTTTTATTTTTGACAGAGGGAGAGATACAGATACAGAGACAGTGAGAGAACTGAACTGGGGGAGCTCCCAGTTCAGCATATGGTTCCGCACGGGCCGGGACCGGGATTTAATCCCTGGTCCCCGGCGCTGCAAAGTGAGCGCTTAACCCACTGAGCCATCCCGGCTTCCCCTAACTAGATTTTAAAAAATGAACCAAATCACTTGAAGGGGAGTGCAGTGGGGAAAAGTAATGATAAGTAATTTGAAAATGAGGGAATTCTGTAAAACTGACTACAGGTAAAATGAACTACATAAGCACTGCACTCTAGTTGGTAAAGTTATTTATCACAGGGGTTTGGGTTAATAATTCTGACACTGATACGTATATACTGGAATTGAACAATTAAGTACATGGATGGTGGATTGTGGGAAGTCAGATTTCTCACTGTTGGCATAAGAGTTTATACAAAAGCAAGGGAAGGAGCCTAGAATGATCTATGTGGTAATGGATTACAGTTAGGGGTATCAGTATAAACTCATGTTTAGCTTAATTGTTAGCATGATTGTTACATATAGAAATTTATGAACATGTATATACAGAGATTAGTATACATGCATACATTTCCTTGTTGTCAGTTGAGAAGGGCCTGAAAGTAATTACACCTTAGTAGCAAAGAGTACATCTGGCACCCAGGTCTTGGGTTTCTAATACCATCCTCCAATAACGGGAACCAGAGCTTCTTGGAGAAGTGGCTGAGTTTAGGACTAGGGCAGAAAATATACAAGATGAAACAGAAGCACCTAGTAGTACCAGAAAGTAAAAAAATGTCAAATTAAGAACCAAATACCTACACTGATGGGAATATGTCAAAGGGGCATAAGAGTTAACAGAAAGAGTTCCCAAGTGGCCAAAGATGAAATAAGGTGAGCAATAAAATAAAGTAGTACTGGAACATAACCCAAAGTATAAAATAAATATACATGAGTCCAGACTGACAGAAATAAATGACTGAATAAGTAAGTGGGAAAGAAGAGAAAAAACTCCCAGGCAGAAGAATTCAAAATAGTTTCCATAGAAACTCTTCTATCTAGATGAGTCTGGGATGCACATAGTGACTTCATTTCAAAGAGAATAATATGGCAAGGAGGGAAAAAAGAGTAACTTCACAATGGAGAAACCTGTTAAAAGTTACCTTGGTAAGATGATAAAGGTCAATATCCACAGTAAAAAGTCATGTTGACATGATATATGATACATAATAAAAAATGGCACTTTATCTCTGTGGTCTTCTTCCCCAAATCACTTAACCCCAGTCTCACGAGAAAAGCATCAGAAAAACCTCAGTGGAGGGACATTCTATGAAATACTTGACCCAGTGTTCTTGAAAACTGTCAAGGTTATCAAAACCAAGGAACATTTGAGAGACTGTCACAGGCCAGAGATCCTCAGGAGACATGACTACTAAATGTAATGGGATGGTATCATGGATGGGCCCCTAGAGGAGAAAAAGAAAATTAGGTAAAAGCTAATTAAATCTGAATAAAACATGGACTTCGTTACTAATAATATAGTGATACTGGTTCATTAATTGCAAAAACCAAAAACAGTACCATATTATGTAAGATGTTAATAATAGGGAAAACTGAGGGGAGGTATAAGAACTCTGTACTATCTTTGAAATTTTTATATAAAACTAAGGTTGTTTTAAAATAAGTTAAGGGAAAGCTGGGATGGCTCAGTGGGTTAAGCGCTCACTTTGAAGCCCCGGGGACCGAGGATCGAATCCCGGCCCTGGCCCAGGCGAACCTACATGCTGAACTGGGGTGTGCCCCCAGTTCAGTTCTTGCCGGGACCTATGTGGGAGGTTCCCAGCCCAGTTCCTGTCCTGCGCAGCCCTGCGCCCGCCTGTGGAGTGAAACTATATGGAAAACTAATGTCAACTATGGAGACTGCTCTGGGCCCTCCCCCTTCTCTCTGTCTCTCTCTGTCTGTTTCTCTCTGTCAAAAATCAATAAAATAAATCTTTAAAATAAGTTAATTTTTAAAAAGCACAAAACACTGATATTTCATTAGGCATAATATAGCATTCACTGACTTCTCTTCGATGGTCTTTGGAATTCAGGTAAAAAGTTTACTCTCTGGGGGTCCCATGTACCTGGCTAAAGCTGAAAGTCAAGAAGCAGAGCAAGATACTTGCTTATTAGATTACTTTACATAATTGGATGGCGTTTTCCTGTCTGTGAGCATCCTTTCCCCTTGTCCTAGAAATCACATCCTGATTTTATTTTGGGAAATTCATATCCTCCATTTCTTATGTTTCTCTTTAACCACAGTGCTAACCTGTTTGTAAAATTTTCCAAGTATGAAAGACCAGCAAAAAAAGCTGACAACTCCATCATTACATCAAGAGTTTATTAAGGGATCTTGTTGGGTGGTGACAAGACAACATGGATATCCTCTATGGCCTTGTAGAACAGGGAAGGACAGAAAGAGGTACTGAGGTGATATCCCAGATAAGGGGATACCACCTAACATGCTTGCCAGGGGCATCAGGGAGAGGTCCTTCAGGTAGTCTCTGAGGGGATTTATGAGGAGCAATTTGTTTTGGCCTAGATCCAGTTGTGGGTTCAGCACCAGTCATCTCAGGGGACAGTCTCTTCTCCCTACAACGTGTTCTACTCCTGTTCATTCCCCATTAGATCTTAGCATATAGAAAACATTCAATGAATACTGAGTGCATGAATTAAATCACACCTTTAGCTAATGGATTACTGCAACAGAATTACTGTAAGAGTGCTTTGGAGTATGCAAGAATGTCTCAAAGAAAGTGGTAAAACAGCTTTTTGGCAGTGGACTCTGCTGAGTAAGCATCCTTAGTCTTCCCTCCTGTTGGTTGTTATGCTAAATCAGAGTCTCCCAAAGATCCAAAATAACCAATGAGTCTGAGGAGCCATCCTGAGCCATGGGGATTGCTCAGAGACTGTGGTGATGGGAGATCCAAACACCAAGTGCTCCAGAGGCTTTGGGTTTGTCACCTATGCCTCTGTCGAGGAGGTGGAGGCACAAGGTGGATGGGAGAGTTGTAGAACCAAAGAGGGCTGTCTCAAGAGAAGATTCTCAGTGAGTTGGTGCCCACTTCGCTGTGAAAAAGCCTTTTGTTGGTGGCATTGAAGACACTGCAGAACATCACCTAAGGGATTATTTTGAATATTTGGGAAAAAAGAAGTGACTGAAATAATGACTGACTGCAATCATGACTGACTGCAGCAGTGGCAAGAAGAAAAGCTTTGCTTTTGTGACCTTTGATGACCATGACTCTGTAGACAAAACTGTCATTCACAAACACTATCGTGTGAATGGCCAGAACTATGAAGTAAGGACAGCACTAAGAAGATGGCTAGTGCATCATCCAGACAAAGAGCATGAACTGGTTCTGAAAACTTCGATGGTGGTCAACGAGGTAGTTTTATTGGGAATGACAACTTTGGTTGCGGAGGAAATTTCAGTGGTCGAAGTGACTTTGGTGGTGGTGGTGGAGGATACGGTGGCAGAGGGGGTGGCTATAATGGATTTGTAATGATGGAAGCAATTTTGGAGGTGGTGGAAACTACAATGACTTTGGCAATTACAATAATCAATCTTCAAAATTTGTACCCATGAAATGAGGAAATTTGGGGGGCAGAAGCTCTGGCCCCAATGGTGGTAGAGGCCAATACTTTGCCAAACCACGAAACCAAGGTAGCTATGGCAGTAGCTATGGCAGTGGCAGAAGGTTTTAATTACTGCCAGGAAACAAAGCTTAGCAGGAGAGGAAAGCCAAAGAAGTGACAGGGAAGATACAGGTTACAACAGATTTGAAAGCTCAGTCAAGCACAGTGGTAGCAGAGCTAAGCTGCTACACAGAAGACATGTCCAGGCATGTCCAACCTGCAGCCCAGAATAGCTCTGAATGAGAACCAACACAACTTCTTAAAACACTGTGATTTTTTTGACCCACCCCTTTTTTTCTAAGCAAAGTGTATTTTATGAGTGGCCCAAGACAGTTCTCCAGTGTGGCCCAGGGAAAAAGGTTGGATACCGCTGTTTTAGACAATACTCATGTGTATGGGCAAAAAGCTGGAGGACTGCATTTGTGACAAATTGTGTAACAGGTTATTTTAGTTTCTGTTCTGTGGAAAGTGTAAAACATTCCAACAAAGGGTTTTAGTGTAGATTTTTTTTTTTGCACCCACGCTATTGACTGGTAAATGCAATAATCTGATCATGACACTGAATAACTATGCCTTAAGAAAAAATAAGTGATAAACAGTTCAGAAGAAAGGGCTGTGAGTGTAAAAGTCCCCATTCCACCCTGCTCACTCACTCCATTTTTCACCTCTTTTCTCACCCTTTAACACAAACTGAAATTTCAGATGATCCAGAAAATCTTTTTGTTATATTCCTGTTGAAGACAGACTTACTGATATAAGAACACAATAAACTAACAAGAATTAATTAAACAGCCAGATGCTCTTAGTGTAAGATACAAAAAGAAAGGGCTCTAGTTAGAAGCTTTCCATCTAGTTTACAGAGGAAACTAATATGAAATTACTGAAAACATACTGTATTTGGTGGCTGCTATTAGAGATACAATATGACCATTGTGTAAATTCCATCAAGTTAGATCAGACCTTTATCTAACTGATGAGAACTTTAAGATGAAGATAGTAACATAATTTGGTATATTATATTTTTTAAAGATTTATTTTTGTTTTTGACAGAGAAATAGAGAGAGATACAGAGACAGAGACAGAGAGAAGGGGGAGGGTCCAGAGCAGTCTCCATAGTTGCTTATCATTGGTTTTTCCACATAGTTTCATTCCACAGGCAGGCACGGGGCTGCACAGGGCAGGAACTGGGCTGGGGTCTCACCACAGTGAGAACTGAACTGGGGACACCCCCCAGTTTACTTGTATATGGGTCCGCATGGTCTGGGGCCAGGATTCAATCCTCGGTCCCCGGGGCTGCAAAGCGAAAGCTTAACCCACTGAGCCATCCTGGCTTCCCCTGGTATACTGTATTTTTAATTAGGAGCTTCAAAAGATATATGAATTACTTTATTTAGAAAAATTAATAGCAGCAGATATATAAAGTCCTAAGAGGAAAATACTGTTATACATCATTAGCTTTCTTTAAAAGATGTAGATATGAACAGGTCTCAACTCTGGCATGACACAAAATAGCATATATTGCTTTAAATAATCAACTGTAATTACTTTAAGTTAGAGGCCTAGAAAAATAGCACTCACACTAGATATATACCTTATTTTTTCAAAGGTTTATTTTGTTTCTGAAAGACAGAAAAGACAGAGAGAAGGGGGAGGGCCCAGAACAGTGTCTATAACTGCACATTATCAGTTTTCAACATAGTTTCATTCCACAGGTGGGTGTGGGGTTGTGCAGGGAGGGAAAGGGCAGGGGGCCTCCAACATGGGAGGCATGCCCCTGCAAGCCAGGGTCTTCCACATGAGGCATGCCTCGGGCGGGAGCCAGACTGGGGGCCTCCTGCATGGGTCCACATGGGCCGGGGTTGGGACTGGGACTCAATCCTCAGACCCTAGGGCCCGCAATGTGAGTGCTCAACCTACTGAGCGATCCCGGCTTCCCCACTAGATATATACTTAAGTCTGTCCAACCCGTGGCCTGCAGGCCACATGAGGCCTACAGGCCACATGAGGCCTACAACAGGCTTTGAATCTGGCCTAACACAAATTCGAAAACTTTCTTCAACTATAGCTCATCAGCTACTGTTAGTATTAGTGTATTTTATGTGTGGCCCAAGATAATTCTTCTTCCAATGCAGCCCAGGGAAGCCAAAAGGTTGGACACCCCCGATTTAATGTGTTAACAGTTATTAAGATATAAAATACAAAAAGTAAACAAAGCAAATCAACTTCCCATATCTCCACATCTCTAGATTCGAAATCACAACTGACAGCTACTTCCTCTCCCAATAATTCTTTCCCAGTTTTATACTCTGAATCCCAAACTGTTCCAATGTTCCCTAGTTCAAGAAGCAACCAGATGTAATAATTACTGATCATTGTTACTAAACTTCAAACTAAACCTGTGATGCAGACATTATGGATTCCATTTAAAGATAAATATGCACCATGAGGTTATGCTCCAGGTCACTCAGCAAAGAAAGTGGCTAGAGATGGACTATAAATTTCAGGAATGAGGTTTAAGAATCTATACTACTAAATCCATCACTATTTACTTCCAAAGTAAATTTGACATTAGTGCTTAGGAGTAACAACACCTTCAAGCAACCCAATTTTAAAGATTTATTTTTATTGTTTTGACAGAGAGCGAGAGAAATACAGAGGGCCCAGAACAATCTCCATAGTTGCACATCGCTGGCTTTTCCACATAGTTTTGTTCCACAGGTGGGCAAGCGGATGCACAGGGCAGGAACTGGGCTGGGGTCTCACCCCAGTGAGAACCAAATTGGGGGCACTCCCCAGTTCAGCATATGGGTCTGCACGAGCCAGGGCTGGGATTCAATCCTCGGTCCCAGGGGCTTCAAAATGAGAGCTTAACCCACTGAGCCATCCGGGCTTCCCTCAAGCAACCTAATTTTTAAAATTAGGCATGTATTATTTCCAATAACAAATGAGGAAAGTAGGGTATATAAACAAAGGAGATTTCTATTTCTGGCTTTTATGACTCTAATGCCATTTACTCTGTGAAGCTGGGCTCACTAAGATCTACTTTAAGCTCCACATATTCACCCACATAACTATGATGTCTGAGTAACAAAGCCATTTATATTCAGTGTAAAAATCTCAATGTCTCAGTTGTTTAATGACTCACTTTCAAAATAAATGTTCAGAAATTGAATTTATTTACTTTCCACTTCCCTACTTCATTTTGTAAAGAATGCCATTCATAAGAAAGATACTGTCACTATAAAGGCAAGTCTTTCTCTATAGGTTTTTTCCTTCTAGGTAGACATTTTTTCCTGACTATTGCAACTGATAACTAGACACAATCTGCCTGTTTTCATATGTCTTTTAAAATAATTTATGAAAATAATGACTATAGTAAATAACCCATTAGAAATGTCATATATGGATGTGTGTGTGCGTGTGGCACTAAGATTCCAGGCTATCACCATCAAGTCTCTACTTGCTAGCCTTCAATCTTCTCACCTATAAGAGGAGGGTGAGCTAGTTAAATTAGTGATTTTGTTTTCTAACCAGGAAAAGAGCCACACAGGCAGGATTTGGAAGAGCCTTCAGATCCTGTGTCAAAGAGCCATCCTGCCTGGAATACTATTCTCATGGGTGGTGTCTTCCCCTACAAGTGTCAGCCTAAATGATACCCAGAGATGCCTTCTGTGACTGTTCCAAGCAGCTTCCTGTTATCCTCTATCACATACCCTATTTTAACTCTAATCATAACCTGTAACTAGTTTCTGGCTTGCTTATTTGCCATCTATAACCAGGAGAAAGTTGAAAAATGAAAGCTAAGAAATGGTTTAAATTATGGTATTATTCAGAATGAATCATTGTTAATGATATTACTATCTTTTACAGTTACACCTGCTCAGGATTATGTTTCAGCAAAAGGCCCAGTAATAAAATTTTTAAACATTTGAACTATCTGTAATGATACTTTATGACTAAACCTTATTTCTTCCCTAATTTTCTTATCTGAAAGATGTAATATACACATAATTTATATTCTTTCCACATTAAAAATACAAATGAATTTATGAAAAGAACCAAGCCAAAAAAAGTACAATTATTGAAATCCCTGTTTTTAATGAAATATTATAAAAAATAAAGAGAAATGATAAAATATGGCCCATGCACAGGAAGAAATATGAAATGAATAAAAACTGTCCCTGAGGAAGTTCAGACATAGGACTTACTAGACAAAAATGTCAAATAAGCTACTTTAATTATATTAGTAAAGGGAAAAAAATAAAAATAAAGGAAAGTACAAGAATAATGTCTCACCAAACAGAAAATATCAGTAAAGAGAAAGAAATCAGAAAAAGGAAACAAATAGAAATCTGGACATAAAAAGTAAAATAACTGAAATAAAAAATTTACCAAAGGGACTCAGTAACATATTTCAACAAGTGGTATTAAAGAGTCAGAGAACCTGAAAATAGGTTAAGATTATCTGTTCTGAGCAACAGAAAAAAAAATGAACTAAGCCTCAGTGACCTATGAGATATCATCAAGAGTACCAACATTTGTACAACTGGTATTCCAGGAGAAAAGGTAAGAAAAAGGAATAAAAAAACCATTTTAAGAATAGGTGGCGTTAATCTGAACCACACTGTTATAAATTAAGATGTTAATTGTAATCCCCAGGGCAATCATTAAAAAATATATATATAGGGAAAGCCAGGATGGCTCAGTGGGTTAAGTGCTCACTTTGCAGTGCTGGGGACCAAGGATCGAATCCCGGCCCCGGCCCGTGCGGACCCATGTGCTGAACTGTTGCCTTTGTATCTGGACTTTCAGTTAGCATTATGTTTTCAAGGTTCATTCATGTTGTAGCATGAGTCAGCACTTAATTTTTTTGTGTGTGTGGCTGAGTAATAGTCCATCCTATAGATTCACCATATTTTATTATCTGTCAGTCAATGGACATGTGAACTGTTTCTTCTTATTGGCTATTATGAATAATGTTGCTATGAACATTTGTGTGGAAGTTTTTGTATGTATGTTTTCTCTTCTCTTACATATATACATGAGTGAAATTGCTGTCACGGTAACTCTGTATTTAGCTTTTTAACATTAATAAGTCATCCAGCATATGAACAATGGATGTCTTTCCATTTATTTAGGTCTTCCTTAAATTCTTAAACATATTAAAAAAATATAAATTGGACTGGACTAAAAATTTTGAAAACTTATACTCTTCAAAAGAGACTGTTCCAGAAGTAAAAAAATATAAGCCACAGATTGGAAACAAGTATCTACAAAACATTTATCTGATAAAGGATTTGTATCCAAAATATATAAAGTACTCTTACAACTAAATGATAATAAACCATGCACTTTAAATGCACAAAAGACCTGAACATTTAAGTAAAGACAATATGAAAGGTACATGCACATGAAAAGATGCTTCAAGATCCCCGTAGTCATTAGGAAAATGCAAATTAGAAACACAATGAGATACCAATACATACCCATTGAAAAGACTAAAATTTGAAATTCTTATATCAAGTGTTAGCAAGGATGTGGAAGGTCTGGAACTATATAACACACTGATGATGAAGATATACCGGTATGTCAAGCTTACTGTATATCAATTACACCTAGATAAACCTGTTATATAAAAAAAAATTTTTTTAAATCTTATTTTAAAAAGTTAATATTCTCTTCCAGGGAAGCTGGGATGGTTCAGCGGGTTAAGCACTCGCTTTGCAGCCCTGGAGACCAGAGATTGAATCCCGGCTCCGGCCCATGTGGACCCATGTGCTGAACTGGGGTGTGTCCCCAGTTCAGTTCTCGCCGGGGCCTATGTGGGAGCCCCTGGCCCAGTTCCTGCCCTGCGCAGCCCTGCGCCCACCTGTGGAGTGAAACTGTTAACTATGGTGACTGTTCTGGGCCCTCCCCCTTCTCTCTGTCTCTCTCTCTCTGTCTCTCTGTCCGTCAAAAACAAATAAAAATAAATCTTTAAAATAAATAAATAAATAAATAAATAAATAATATATATATTCTCTTCCATACGCTGCATGGCTTGTTTTTTTTCTTATTTTTATATATCAGCTTTTGAGGGTTTCAAAATCACTACCTCACATTAACTACATGAGGTCCTGTCTCCAAAACTGCAGCCATCCTCCTTGTGATTCCTTGCACCTACATACATACAACGGGCCTATTATACTGAAACCTTCCCCCTCAGAAATACATAACTATGTCCTAATGATGATGGCTTTCACTCTCATTAAGCTCAAGTGTCTTTCTTATAGAATACTCAAAATTTCAGCACAAGACAGAGAAACAAGTTAACACCTACCAACCAATTAAAAGTTAACCACATTAAGCAGTAGATGGGAAAAAGGATTTTCCAAAGAAAAACACTGGCAAAGCTTTATAGTCTACATTTTCATATGGATGATAGTTACACAAGTACAGATAAGCCTAGATCAGCACAGAGTTTGGGGTGCCAAGTCCCCTGTACAGTCAAAAATCCAAGTATAACTTCTAATTCCCGCCCCCTGCTCCCCCCAAAAAATTTAACTACTAATAGCCTACTACTGACAGAAAACCTTACTGATAATAGTCAATTAACATATATATATATATATTATATACTATATTGTTACAATAAAGTATGTTAGAGAAAAGAAAATGATAAGAAAATCATAAGGGGGGAAGCTAAGATGGCTCAGCGGGTCAAGCGCTTGCTTTGCAGCCCCAGGGACTGAAGATCGAATCCCGGCCCTGGCCTGGGCGGACCCACGTGCTGAACTGGGGTGAGCATCCCATGTGGGTGGCACCCAGTTCAGTTCTCGCCCCCCAGCTCGAGGGGGTGTGCCTCCCATGTGGGAGGCCCCACAGCCCAGTTCCCCATCTGCGCAGCCCCCTACCCACCTGTGTGGAATAAAACCATGTTGAAAACTGATGATGTACAACTATGGAGACTGCTCTGGGCCCTCCTTCTTTGTCTGTCTGTCAAAAACAATAAATTAAATCTTTTTCATTTTATTTTTTATTTATTTTTTTAAGGATTTATTTTTATTGTTTTTGACAGAGAGACAGACAGACATAGAGAGACAGAGAGAAGGGGGAGGGCCTAGAGCAGTCTCCATAGTTGACAGCATTAGTGTTCCATATAGATTCACTCCACAGGTGGGCGTGGGGCTGCACAGGGCAGGAACTGGGCCTGGAGCCTCCTGCATAGGCCATGGCAAGAACTGAACTGGGGGCACACCCCAGTTCAGCATATGGGTCTGCCTGGGCCGGAGCCAGGATTCGATCCTCAGTCTCCGGGGCTGCAAAGTGAGCGCTTAACCCATTGAGACATCCCAGCTTCCCCTAAATCTTTAAAAAAAAAAAAAAAATTATAAGGAAAATACATTTACAATATTTATTGAAAAAAAATCAGTATATAAGTGGACCTGAGCAGTTTAAACCTGTGTTGTTCAAGGGTCAACTGTATATAAAATATTTAAAAGTCACTTAAGATGTGTGCACTTAACTAAGTGTAAGTTATATTTTAGCAACAAAAAGATTGGTCAAAGTTTAGTGTCCTAGTACTATATTTAATGGATTTCTCTACCTTCCCTATCTCAGACTTCTCCCTTGACATGTCTATGGGTTTGTGTTCCCAGATGTCCTCCCCTCCAAGTTTGCTATGATTCTCATGTTCCCTAAACTCCCTTCTCCCCACCATGACTCCCTCCACACTCCAGCAAAGAGCATCAGGAAAAGGTCTCTTTACAGGATATTCTTCACAGGTGGTAACAGATTGGTGAAGCAGTTAATCTCAGCAATCTAGGAGAAATACTGTTTTGACTAAAAAAAATTTTTTAAGTTAAGGGTACCTCAGAAATCATGCAGATGTTGAATAAGCTCAGAGCCAGAATCAGGATAGGAGTCTGTTAATTATCAGAGTCCAGTATAAATCTAAATCCTGATTTACAGGCTCAAAATTCCAATCTAGTTTTTAACACCATGAAATTAAAAACTCCTCAGTTGTACTAACCAAAGTCACCCCAATAAATTTAACAATTAAAAAAAATGCTCAGTTTTCAACTTGTAATCTAAGATGACTAAAATTTTTGCCAATAAAGACTCAGAAGGAGATTAAATTCAGTTTGTTTTTTGCACAAATGTCCTCATAACAGCCCAAATTTGAAATAGAGGGAGTACAGCAAGACTGGATATCACAACCAAGATGAACTCATTTTCTAGAGCACATATGCACCACAGTTTAGGACTTTATCAGAGCTGTACATTTTAAAGTAAAAATGACTGACCAAGAAGAATAGAACTAATGACATCGAACCAAACAAGAACTCAACTGATGATGAAGACTGTTATTAAGCACCATCAGAAGTACTGTAACCTGCAAAATTCTTTTTGATTAGGTAAAATCAATGACCTAAAATAAAGTGTTTAGAAAACTACTGCCTTACTTAGGTTTAGCGTGTAGGTTGTGGTCTGTGGTTTTGTAACAAGCCTGTGTGAAGTTACCGTCTGCTTCATTCTTCTAGTTCTGCTGAAGCTCACACTGGATGCCTTCTGGTGCCACATGAAGGGGTGAAAGGCACTTTCTTAGACCGCATGGTATGATTAGGTGACTAGATAGAGGAATGCCAGGCCTGTGGGTGGTCAGGACCCTGGAAAGTTCGCTAGTCACTCTCCATTGGTGAGTTTCCCACTATGCCTCTTGGCTAGGGCTGCTGCAGTGGGCATACCAGGCCCTTCACAACACCACTGGATAAATGTATTACTGCTGAGTCCTTGTTGGGCTTCCCCCTTCCTGGTCCTCTGGCCAGTAAGAGCAGGTTTTTCTGTTTGAGTATCCACCATAGTATCATTCTTCGAATCTTGAAGTCCCTAGCCAGTCCACCTTCTTTCCACCTTTCAGAATCTTGTAATGATTGTCTATTAAATTGTTCCCAAGGTATTTAGCTGTATTTAGAGAGAAAGAACAGGGGAAAAAGTAAGCCTAAGCTATATTGTTACACTAAGCCTATAAAAGTAAACCCTTGCTAAAATAAAAAATGTAAATTGACCCAGAACATCCTAACATAACAGATATGTCCAAATACAATAGAAAATCACTCATTATACCAAGAACACACACATTAAATAAGAAAAGATCAACTACAGTCAAAACTAAGATGAATTCAATTCAGAAGTGACAAAGATCTTAAAGCTGTCAATATCATATTGTTTTAGTAAGTAGTTACAAAATCAAAGGCAAAAGATGAACATACAAAACCTCAACAAAGATACAGAATTTATTTAAAAAAATAGAATTGAAGGTTAAAGAACTAAAAATGAAATTCTGTATCAGGGGTATTCAATCTTTTGGTTTCCCTGGGCCACAATGGAAGAACTGTCTTGGGCCACACATAAAATACACTAACAATAGCTGATGGGCTAAAAGAAAAAAAAACAACTGTAAAAAATCTCATAAGTTTTAAGAAAGTTTACAAATTTGTGTTGGGCCAGATTCAAAGCTATCCTGAGCCACATGCAACCCATGGGCTGCAGGTTGGACAAGCTTGTTCTATATGAATAAAAACTTCCCAAATTTGGTGAAAGATAAACCTACAGAGCAAATCCCAGACAGATTAACCCCAAAGAAGTCCATGCCAAAACACATTACAATTAAACTTCCAAAAACTAAAGACAAACAGTCTTAAATGCAACCCAAGAGAAATGACACTTATCCACATTAGCTATGACAGAAAGCAATTCCAATGGCAGTGGGTTTCCCATCTGAAATCATGACCTGCAGGAAGTGGCACATTTCTTAAGTGCTGGAATATAAGAACTATCACTTATGAATTCTATAACCAGCAAAACCTTCTTCAGAAGAGGAAAAATAAAGGCATTATCAAATGAAATGAAACAAAACACTTTGTCACTACTGTACCCATCCCTAAAAAATAGCTAAAAAAGTCCCTCCCCCCAAAGGAAATAACAGAAGACTTGGAATTTAATAAAGGAAACAAGAATAAAGAAAAGGATAAAAAATAAGGGTAAGCAGACTACTCTTCCTCTTTATGAGTTTCTTAAATCATACTTGATGGTTGAAACAAAATTACAACAACATCTGTGTGTTCAATGTATGGAGAGGGAATACCTCAGAAGATTATGTTTTAAAAAGTGGGGAGGAGGGCAATGGAATCATAATAAAAGCAAGATTTCAATATTGCAGTCAAAGTGGTAAAACACTGATTCTCAGAGGGCTAAGATAAGCTACGTATGTGCACTGTGATGTGTAGAGCAATTAAAACAAAAGAAATATACTCAAAGACAACATAAATAAAACAAGACGAAATTCTTTAGAAAGGATTCCTTTAAAAAAAGATAATCAGGGAAGCTGGGATGGCTCAGCGGGTTAAGCGCTCACTTTGCAGCGCCGAGGACCGAGGATCGAATCCCGGCCCCGGTCCATGCAGACCCATATGCTGAACTGGGGAGTGCCCTCAGTTCAGTTCTCTGTCTCTGTATCTTTCTCTCTCTCTGTCAAAAACAATAAAAAAAAAATAAAAAAATAAAAATAAAAATAAAAGATAATCAGGGGAAGCCAGGATGGCTCAGCGGGTTAAGTGCTCACTTTGCAGCCCCGGGGACCAAGGATCAAATGCCGGCCCTGGCCCATGTGGACCCATATGTTGAACTGGGGTGTGCTTCCCATGAAGGAGGCCCCTAGTTCAGTTCTCGCCCCCGGTTCGGTCCTTGCCCCCAGTTTGGTACCCTTGTTTGGCCCCTGGCTTGAGGGGGCATGCCTCCCATTCGGGAGGCCCCCCCCACCCCCAAGCCCAGTTCCTAATTTTTTTTTTGAAAGCAGGCTGCAGATACCACATTTCCCAGTTACTACTTTAGCATGTATTTTCTAAGAATAAGGACATTCTTTGACATAATCATACACGTGTAGTTTCATGTACTACAGTAATATGAAAAAGATAGTATAGTCCATATTTAAGTTTCCTCAATTGTCCACCAAAAAGTGTCCAATTTGTCTAGCAGTCCAGAATCCAATCAAGAATCATGTATTACTTGGATTCCTGGAAATAATATAATATTGTATACTTCAATAAATTTTTTTTAATTTAAAAAAATTTTAAAAAGGGATCATGCATTACAATTAATTGTAATGTTTCTGTAATCTTTCAATTAGAACAGTCTCTTCAAATATTTTGTCTTTTTATGACATATTTTGGAAGGCTCAAGATCTAGTATTTTACAGAACCTCCCAGTCTTGATTTGCTTTACTATTTGCTCATGATTAGATTCACAGTAAACATTTTTGGCAAGAGTAACACATAGATGACAGTGTGCATCCCTCCCGTCATCAGGCAGAGTTGTTGATTTGTCTGACATTGCTGGTGATGCTAAACTGGATCACTGGTTAATGTAGTAGCCACCAAATCTTTCCATCATAAAGATGTCTTTCTCCTGTTAATTAATAAATAATCCACAGGGAGAACACTTACACAGTGTGCATCAACCCAACAACATTTCACCATGAATGTTGCATCCACTAAAGACTCTTACAAGTGAAAGAATCAATTTTTTTTTTTTTCTGTAGGTAAATTTTTTTTTTTAATTGTTAAATTTAATGGAGTGACATTGGTTGGTAACAATTAGATAGTTTCCAGATGTACAAGTCCACATCACATCACTCATGCATTGTATTATGTGCCAACCACCCAGAATCAGCTCCCCTTCCATCACCATATATCCGGTGCCCACTCCCACCTCCCCCCACAACTCACCCTCCTCCCTCCTCCCCCCTCCTTTCCAGGTAACCACCAAACTATTGAGTGTGTCCATAATGCTGGTGCCCTCTCCCACCTCCCTCCCACTCTCCTCCCCTCCTCCCCTTCCCTCAGGCAATCACCAAGCTATTGAGTGTGTCCATAGGTTG
>PVKE010009074.1:0-45871 GCA_004027555.1 Craseonycteris thonglongyai | reverse complement strand
TCAGGGAGTTGTGCACATTAAACACGTACGAATTTTACATGTTAATTATACCTCAAGAAAGTGGTCTTTTAAAAATCTACTGGGGAAGCCAGGATGGCTCAGTGGGTTAAGTGTGGCCGGGGACCAGGGATCAAATCCCGGCCCTGGCCCGTGCGGAACCATATGCTGAACTGGGAGCTCCCCCAGTTCAGTTCTCTCTGTCTCTGTATCTCTCTCTCTCTCTCTCTGTCTCTCTCTCTCAAAAATAAATAAATAAATAAATATATATTTAAAAATCTACTGATGAAAATTGAGATGGTGTTCAGCTTTTCACTGTAGGAAGGGACATCTTTTTTTTTCTGTTTCTGCTGTTTATAATAGTGTTAGTTTTCACTTGTCAGGGGAAACAAGGAACATCTTCAAGTCAATTTTCTAACCATTAGATGTCCCCAATATCAAGTTGCTGGATCAAACGATATTTACATTTAAGAATGTGATCTGGGGATGCCAGATTAGCTCAACAGGTTGCGTGCTTGCCTTGTAACCACAAGGTCTGTGGATCGAATCCTGACCCCAGCACATGCAAACCTATATGCTGAACTGCAGCACTACTGGCAACCACTAAGATGGTGAAGATTCTTGCTTCCCACGTAGGAGACCTCCAGTTCAGTTCCAGACCCACACCGCCCCACATCCACCTGTGTGGAATGAAACCATGTCATAACTAATGATGTGCAACTATGGAGACTGCTCTGGGCCCTTCCCCCTTCTCTTTCTCTTTCTCTTTCTGTTTCTCTCTCTCTCTCTCTCTCTCTCTCTCTCTCTCTCTCTCTCTCTCTCTCTCTCTCTCTCCCCTTCTCACTAGCAATAAAATTAATCTTTAAAAAAAAAATGTGATCTATACCATCAGATTACCTACCAAATTTCCCTCCAAAAATCATAACTGCAACAATATATGAGACAGCCCTTTTCTCCACACCTTTAGCATCACTGGGAATCAATTTTTTTCATCTTTGTCAATCAAATAAACAACAGAAATAACATCTTATTTACATTTATGTTACATTTAAATTAATTATTTACAAGGCTGAACACCCACAGTATCATGCTCACTGACCAACGGCATTTATTGCTTTATTGCTAGTTTGTATATTTCTGCCTTATTTGTTTTGTACTGTTTAGATTCTCATTCATTTACCAGAGTTTTGTGTTTACTATTCAAGACATTAGCCATTTCTCTACAACAAGAAAAAACTGCTTTTCTCTGATTATTTTGTTCTATCTTTTAAGCTTACTTAAAGTAGTTTTGCTGTAAATACTTTCTCATTGTAGCTAATTTTATCAAGTTAGTTTTTTTGCTTTCTATTGTCTTTTGTCAAGCTTAAAAGATTCTACCACAGAATTGTTAAGATAGTCATCTATGTCTTCTTCTGATATTGTTACTTTCTTTTTTACGTATTTAAATTTTTTATTCCTCTGGAGTTTATTTCAAGTCTAGCTTCAGGATTTCAACCTGGCTGGTCTCAATGAGAGGTGTCCAACGTTCTCTATTACCACTCGACCCAACTCTTCCCAGCTGGCCTCAAACACCAGTTCTATCACACGTTTCTGCCCTTTCTGTGATTTCCAGTCTTTTCTGTGATCTGCCTATTTCTACAAGAGCACGCGGCCTGGGGCTCTCAGAGCCTATGACATACTCACTATGTTGTAAGGCAAGTCTCCCCAACTACTCTTCTTTTCCAACATTTTCATAGCCTTTCTACCACTTTTGTTCATCCAGCTGAGCTTAAAAAATATATCACGATAAAAAATAAACTATGTTGGGGAAGCCGGGGTGGCTCAGTGGGTTGAGCGCTCACTTGGCAGCACCGGGGACCGGGGATCAAATCCTGGCCCCGGCCCGTGTGGAACCATATGCTGAACTGGGGAGTTCCCCCAGTTCAGTTCTCTCTCTGTCTCTGTATCTCTCTCTCTCTCTGTCAAAAATAAAAATAAATAAATAAAAATATATTTTTAAATAAATAAATAAACTATGTTGAAACTTTAGAATTTCCATACACAGTATTATACTAAAGTTCCCCAGAAATATTATTTAGAACAAGAATCAGCAAAAATTATTTTTCTATAAAGAGCCAAGTAGTGAATACATTCTCTGTCACAACTACTCTTCTCCAGCATTGAAAAGTCAAAGTATCCCTAGAGAGTAGGTAAATCAATAGACATAACTGTGTCACAAAAACTTTCACGAACACATGCAGAAGGGCAAAGGAATAATACTCAGTCATTAAAAGGAATGAGGTACTGAAACATGCTACAATGTGGATGAACTAACATGTGAAGTGAAAGAAGACACAAAAGGTCATGTATTGTATGATTCCATTTATACTGAAATATCCATACTAAGTGTCCATCCAGACAAAAATCAGATTTGTGGCTGCCAGGGGCTGGGGAGAGGGGACATGAGGAGTAATTAGTAGCTATGGTGTGTTTTTCTGGGTTAAGGAAGAAGTTTTGAAACAAGAGATGGCGAGTGGTTGCACTTCATTGTGAATGGATGAAATGCCTCTGAATTGTACACTTGAAAATGGTTAATTTTATGTTATGTGAATTTTACCTCCACTGAGAAAAACACGATATATACACTAAGAAGGTTGCTCTCTGGTCAGCAGGTGGGCAACAGCTTAGGCAGATACCCCTCCCTCTTGGTGCCAAGGTGGGTTTTGCTGGGGCCCACTGCTGCGAAGTCTCTGAAGGCTGGGAGGACTCCCCCAGAGGACAGTGGGGCGAGAAAAGGGTGGGAAGGAGCATGTCCTCAGTGCAGCAAAGATGAGGATCTGGGCCTTGGGTCCATCAGTAACACTTACCCCCATGTAGAATCTGGGCTGCACGCTGGGATCACCGGGGATCTGGAAACAATGCTGATGCCAGGCTCCCACGCCCAGACGTTCTGGCTTCATTGGCGTAGTAGGAAGTGTGACAAAGGCACTGGGTTTTTCAGAGGTGCCTGGGTGACTCTAATGTGTGCACACATCAGGGAATCACTGGTTTACGGACAAGACAATGGGCTCCCCGACTCCTTCCTCGGGCTAGACGAGTCTGTGAAGATCACACCAGAGGTTCTTCACCTAACTGCACATGGGGGCCCCCTGGGGAATGTCACACGTTACCAACATGCAGTCCCCTTTTCAGACTTTCTGGTCTGGGGGGTAGTCTCGACACAGGGAGTTTTGGAAGCTCCCCAGGTAACACAAAGAACAGCCAAGTGGAGAAGCCTGCAGTACATGGGTGTCCTAAACGCGTGTGCAAACGCAAACCCCCTGGAGCTCTCTGAGAGGACGGAAGGAGAAGGGGCGGGAGGACTGACCACGGCTGCTAGCCCGGACCTGCTACTCGGGAACAGGCCTGGTCCTCCGGGAGCCTCACAAGCGCCCGCGCTCATTCTAATCAGGCACATTCAGGGACTTCTGCACTAAAATGAGATTACATGCAGAAAGCAAACACGTTCCTCTGTTGGTGTATAGGCATGGGGGGGGGGGGGGGTAAGTGTATCTGTGTGAGGTGTGTGTGTCAAAAAGCTAGGGTGGGGGCCGAGGGAGAACGAGAGAACTTTCTCCTCTGTGTTCACACCTGAGTGGAGCCTGGGTGACAAGAGACTCTTGAGGCGTGAACTCTGGCATCCAGAGAGGGCCAGGCCCGGTACAGCAGCATCCAACTCAAACTCACATTCCTCCCACCTGTGACACTTCCACAGGCCCTTCACCAACGTTAGCTCCGCAAATCGCCAGGTGGGGAAGGTTTTGCTGCTCTGGGGCTCAGAGCATCTGACGGACTGTCATTCACTGCCCCTGTCAGTGGACCAGCCAGAGTGACACCCATAAAATGTGCCTCCCAGACCAGCACTTCTTCCAGTGGCATCTGAAGCCTCAGTCATGCTGTGTGCGTCCCTTCACTGCCGATAAATCATTTGTAATGGTTGAAATGGGCATCCTAGAGAAACCAGCAGCGGGGGAATATAACACAGAGTATATGCCTGAGAGCTGTGGCCTCGGATGAGTCAGGAGCCAGCACCTAGGGGGCAGAGGCACCCACTTCCCACACCAGCGCCTCCCCGAAGTTTCTGACCGTCCCTCATTGCCAGGGCAGCACAAGAGCCAGTTCTGTAGTGGAGCTTCCACCCCAGTGGGGAGTAAAACGGGGGATGATGAGGATGAGATCTGGACCGAGGATCAGTAGTCCACAGCTTCTCCTTGTCTCTGGACCCCCGTCCCCCACAGTCTCCATTTACTCAAATGCAGTGTGACTGCCCTCTGAGCCAGGCTGAGCGAGGGGTCCAGCTTGGAGCAGAACAGACCGGCCCCTCGGCCTCCCTTAGCTCACTGAACGAGACCTCGTTACTCAAAGTCTTGCTACATCACGTGAGAGCTGCCAGAAAAGTGCTAGATCGCACCCCCAGGCCAGACCCACTGAGAGAATCTGCGGTTTCTTAAGATCCCTTAATATTCCTTTTTGCATGATCTCATGCAATACAGACTGACGGACAGCACTGTTTTCTGTCCCACTTAAAACGGCACATCTGGTCCACCTCAATTTGCATGTTCATTAGAGTTTGGAAAGCACTGGTTTAGATGCTCATTTCGGAGTGAGTCAGGCCATGGATTCCAAAGAAATAACGTGGCTTCTCTTCCCTCCATTCCCATGACTTGGTGTTAGAGACAATAATTTCAACTGTTAGACCCTGAAGGGATCTTAAAGTTCACCTAATTCAACTGCCTCATTTTGCAGATGATAAAAATGAACCCCAGAAAGGTAACATGATTTCTATGGGGAAAAGCCAGGATCAGAACCAAGGACTTAGGGGAAGCCGGGATGGCTCAGTGGGTTACGTGCTCACTTTGCAATGCTGGGGACTGAGGATCAAATCCCGGCCCCAGCCCGTGTGGACCCATATGCTGAACTGGGGAGTGTCCCCAGTTCAGTTCTCTCTCTCTCTCTCTCTCTCTCTCTCTCTCTCTCTCTCTCTCTCTCTCTCTCTCTCTCTCTCTCTGTCAAAAATAAATAAAATAAATAAAATTTAAAAAAAGAATTGTTTAAGAACCAAGGACTTTACTCTCAGGTTCAACGTAACCATCACAGGGCTCAGAAAATTCAGACAATAGTGCCCATGAAAGAAAAGGTGACAGAAATGAATCAGGGAGGACGGATAGCCATACCACTGCGGTTTCTAAGCAGCCCCTCACATATGTTGGAGGATGGACCACTTCTGCAGCTCATTTTCAAGTTCACTCTTTTAGCCTCTCAGTGTTGATCCCAACAGAAAAATACTGTTGGGCGTGGGCTTCCCAGCATAAACATGCTTTTAATGGTGTCATTCAG
This sequence comes from Craseonycteris thonglongyai, assembly GCA_004027555.1. Classification (NCBI taxonomy): domain Eukaryota; kingdom Metazoa; phylum Chordata; class Mammalia; order Chiroptera; family Craseonycteridae; genus Craseonycteris; species Craseonycteris thonglongyai. The sequence goes on along the minus strand of PVKE010009074.1, from coordinate 40,519 downwards.
TTCTGTGACACCTACCAGAGAAAAACAGGAAGATGGCTAGGGGGTGTCCTGACTGCACTGCTGCCACTGGGCTGTTAGTAAACCCCTGAGTCCAAGTTGCCCCCAAGGTCTTCATAAGGTTTTTTCCCCAAGGTCCTCAGAACCTTTAGCCAGTTCGTTGAAAATGAAGCACCACACTTTCTGTCCGACGGTGAATACATGACAGTGCAGTCTATGCAGACAGGTTACCCAATCAAGTGTCCCCACCAAAAGCTCCCCTTTCAATCCAAGCTCATGAGCAAAGATTGTCAAGAAAGCTGACACCTCCCTCACTCCTCCTGTCTACTCAGTTTAAGTGCGCTGCCTTGGACTGTTCTAAAACTCACACTTAAATCGACTTGAAAGTTTCTTCCCGGAGAAACCGCCCATTTTGTCAACAAAACAGATTAAAAATGAGCACCCATCGCCACCACACCTCAGAGCATCAGAGCAGCGTTTCCTGAGTGGCCAAAGCAGGAGGGTGGCAGGGCTGGGCCAGGGGTGTGTGGTGGGCCCGCTGCTTCCCCTTCTTCTCACCTCAATAATCATCAGCTTGACAGAGATGATAGAAAGAGACAAGAGTGAAAAGTGAGCATGACACCTTTATGACAAGGCTTTTTCCTGGGCTTCTTAAGTAAAATGCCTTGAAATTTTCAGTCACATTAAGAGAAGGAAGGGAATGCCAGGATGGCTCAGTGGGTTAGGCGCTCATGTTGCAGCCCCAGGGTCCGAGAATCGAATCCTGGCCCCGGCCCGTGCGGGCCCATATGCTGAACTAGGGCGAGCTTCCCATGTGGGAGGTTCCTGGTTCGGCCCACAGTTCATGGGGGCGTGTCTCCCATGCAAGAGGCCCCCTGCCCAGTTCCTGCACTGCATGGCCCCCCACCCACCTGTGTAGAATGAAACTATGTCAAAAACTGATAACGTGAAACTATGGAGACTGTTCTGGGCCCTCCCTCTTCTCTCTGTCTCTGTCTCTCTGTCAAAACAATAAGATAAATCTTTAAAAGGAGAAGGGAACTCCTGCTTTGTGTTACCTGACCACAGCTTGGATGTATGAGTAGATGGATCATGCACTATCAGGAACAACAACAACAACAAAAAAAAAAAAAAAAAATCATGGGAAAAGAGTATCTTGACGAGTTAAACAAAATTTTATCTTGTTTCTAATTAAGAAATAGAAAGTCAGAAACAAAATTGCGAGAGGATAGAAACACTTCATCACTTCATTTCTAGTTAAGTCCTCTCTTTTTTCTTTTTTTTTTTCTTTTTTTCAATTACAGTTGACATGAAATATTATATTAGTTTCAGGTGAGCAACATAATGGTTAGACATTTATGTATCTGGTTGAGTTCTCATAGAAAGATCCTAAATGTGGTTTCTGACATTGGAACAGAGTACTTTTTATGATGAATTTTTTAAATCCTTTCCCTAAGATTTTGGAATCACAACTTACTCGATGCTTCCTTAGCCTGATGACTTAAGTAGACACTGTATTTGTCATCTCCGGGACCTGGTGTTTCCAATGAAGTGAATGGAATGAAGGATTTCTTACTTGATCTAATGGCAATGACTTTCCAATAGATACGCACAAAATCATTGATCAGTGTTCCCTCTCCTTGTTTGCATTGCAACACTGTTCAATTTACACCAATTAAAGAACGCTTGGTTTGGGTATTGAAGAATAATTAAGGGATGTAAATCCACAAGGGCTTCTAGAAATGACATCTGACTAGAATGGTGATTAAGGCATGAAGGCAGCATTAGTATTTGAATAGTTTGACTGAAATACAAAAATCATTACAACATCTCTCCAAGAAAAGTGACATCAGGTCAATGTATGTACTTGCCTGGTCAACCTAAACAAATTTGACAGGTCTAATTTTAAGTAATTGCTTGGAGTTTAGTGACCGCCTCTCTCCCCGCAAGGGCAGCTGTCTAGACCACATCTTGTAATTGAGATGTGTCTTTAAACTGTATGTGTCAACCCAACATGCAAACATGCTCTCAAAAAGGGATAAAGGGTTAGTGACACTCCGGTGAATCGTTTTCCAATCAAATTTCAACATGAAAACTTTACTATAGCTATTACTCAATTCATCAACGAATTCCACCTGATCCCCTGTGGGAAAGATTGACTTTGCTAGCTGCACCAGACTCTAGAGTTCATCTAAAGATCATCTCAAAGTCCAGCAGCATCAATGTCACCTGGAAACTTGTTAGAGATACAGTCTTGGACCCAACCCCAAGCCTGCTGAATCAGAGGCTCGGGGGGTGAGGACCTGCAATTAAGGCTTAAATGAGTACTCTCAGCGATCTGAAGCCCACGCAAGTTTGAGAACCACCAACTAGACCTACTGACTCACTTTATTGATAATGAAATGAAGGCCCAGTAAGTTATATAATTTGCCTAAAGTCACACAGCTCAAATGACAGTGGAGGCTGACGCTAATCAGTTAAATTTTGAAAATGATTCGCTGCACTGTGTTGCTTAGCGTGCAGTCTCGGCTTCTCCTGAGAATGTGTATAGCGTATGTGCTGGCAGACAGCTTGGCCTCCTCTTCCTCCTGGATGCAGTCATTGGACCAACTCGTCTTTCGGGAGTCATCTCCCAGGCCAGAGAGTTCACTGCGAGAGTGAGAGCCTTGAAACGTGCTATCTTCTGCCCATGGAGGTCGCGGAAGCACATGTGGAGAACAGCTCCCCCATTGCCTGGGGTTCCTAACCAACGTAATGGACAGAGCTCCTGCCACTCCCACTGGAAGTGCGGAGCGAACAAGACTATTATGTTACACTGCTGACATTTGGAAAATGTTTGCTACTACTTTATAACCCAGCATGTCACAGGACACGCCGGGACTTCTGGGCAGTCCCCTTACATTATGAAAGTGAGTAATGCGTAGGACAGAGCAGATGTGAAAAAGGAGATCCTTCTCTACTTAAAATATAACTGAATCTCATGAAATGTCCAAGAAGACATAAGGATGGCAATCAAATTTGGGTTACTAATCAAACAACAGATTCCGGATTTAATTATTTTTTGTTTACAACTCATTCTACCTTTTGCCATTTAATCCCAGTCTGACAAGCCTTGAGCCACATGGAGCCTAGATTCTCCACTAGAGTGACTGAGTCAAATCAAAACTGAAAATCAAAATAAGCCGGACAGAAAAAGCTAAGAACCATATGACTTCACTCATATGTGGGATATAAAACTGAAAGCAGCGAAGAAGCAAAACCTCATGGGCACAGTCAATAGTTTAATGGTTACCTGAGGGTAAGGGGGATGGGGGTGGGAGAGGAGGGAGGGGGAGCCACATAATTATACGGTGATGGAAAGAAAGCTGACTCTGGGTGATGCACACATAATGCAACACATAGACGAAGTTCTATAGAATTGTATACCTGAAACCTATGTAATTTCTACTAACCAATGTTACCCCGATAAATTTAACAATAAAAAAATGAATCCAAAGACTATAAAGGGGTTAAATAAAACCATTAAAACTAAGGTAAGAGTTAAAAAAAAACAAACTGAAAATCAGGGAGGTCTCATTTGCAGGCCTGGCTAGCCAGCGGTCCCAGGGCCTCATCAAGCAGCTCACACAGAGAGCTGAAGTGTGAGATAAAGGTTTCTTTCCAACTTGCCCAGGCTCCCAACAGACGGATAAAGCCTATTCACATGGCTTGCCCCCTGCTCCCCATTCCTGTCATTTTCCTCCTCAGCACCCCACCACCCAGGTGAGGCTGCACACCAGCACCCCCGCCCCCTCCCCACCCCTGTCTTTCTCCCTGGGTCCTGCTCTGGGCAGCAATGCTGAGCCTTTCAGCCATTTCACCCCCGGGCTCCCTGTGCAGGGCAGGGGGGTAAAATGTGCCTCTGAATGGGAAGGAGGAGACAGAGTGGATTAATGGCAGTGGCAGAAGAGCGATACAGCCCCAGTAGAACAAAACGAGGGCGACCCGGACAAAACAAAGCGCCACAATAGATCATTTCTGAAAAGTCATCCAGGCAGCTTTGAAACCCAGGGCTGCGTGTTCCAGGGCAGTTTCACATCCACCAGCTTTCAAGAGACATGAATGGAAATGGAACAGTAACTCTTTTTCATACCTCTTTTCAGGGAGCTTGTCGGCAAGAGAAGGATTTACCATTCAATTCACATACTTTTATGTGGGAAATTAGGAATTCGCTCCTTAAAAAGAAGTTGCCTTTTAAACTCTCCTAAATTGTGGCAATTTTATACATTTCCCAAAACGTCTTCCTCCTTCCACTTACATTTCATTTTTTTTAATTCTTATCATAAACACACACACGTGCACACACACAAACATTTTCATCTTCGTTTTCCTCAGGAATGCTTCATTCAGAAAATCTTCAACCCAAGAGGTACTTCATCTTTGAGCTTGATACAAGGTTTAGCTTTTATACTTAACTATTTCTTCAGTTTACCAATTTCATCAAACACTGGACTTCTTTTAGGAATAAAAGATCTATCCTAGAAAATATCAATCACCATATATTTGGAGAGGTGGCAAGCACTGGGCCAAACTGGGGAAAGACTGGAAGCAAAATAACATAGGACATTCATTCATTGACTCAGCAGGCGTTTACAGAGCAGCCACGAGTGTGGCTAGCCCTGCATACATGCTATCTTGAACTGTCAAATAAAAACAATTAAGTTTTACTAGAGGGGAGCTCAAGAAACTGTCCCCCAAGTGCAATGGCCTGGCCGGTACTTCAGCGGTTGACAGCACATATCTGGCTCTGTCCTCCTCAGAAGCCTGCAGTGTTTGGCCATGTTAATCTCATTAACTTTCCCTATCAGTTTCCACAGGACAGAAATGGAGACCCGAGAACGTGGAGTTCCTGGCCCAGGGAAGGCAAGCTTTGGCTCTAGCCCAGTACCTTTGACCTGACTCCCCAGGCCGCTTCCAGGGGCTCTCTTTGGAACAGAGAAAGAAAGCCACACAAGGAAACGTTGCCATAAGAAACCCAGCCATGTTTGACCCCACACTTCCCTCTTCCCTCCTCCTGCCCCCAGGAGAGCCGGGCTCCCAGGCTGACTGCAGCAGCAGCTGCGCTGATGGCCAGCCATTCTCCAGGGGCAGTCAAGCATACCCCAATTCCCAGAAAACACTTCGGGGTGAGAGATGGACAGGGCGGGTGGGGGCAGGGCGGAGCCGGAGAAAGGAAGCTTTTCTTCCTCAGCAGGTTTGTAAGGGGAGACTGGGGCACACTAACCATTTCCTGATGTGCAAACCTGAAACGTGGACTTCTTGGAAGATTTCCTGGATGTGCAAAAAGCTAATCCAACACAAGGGAATCTCGTGCAATACACTCAATTTGGAATATTTCAGACCCTGATATCACTACTTTGTAAAAAAAAAAAAAATGAGAGAGATAATTTCCTATTTCTGAGGACAGTGTTAAAAACCCTAGAAATTTGCAATGTACATGTGTCACATCCACACGTTGTTCACCTAAACTTTCACAGTGTTACATGTTAATTATATTTCAGTCAAGGTGTGGGAAAACAAAACCTTGGAAAGAAAACCCAAGAATACCTGCATTGATATCCACAAGTCTGAAAACTGTACCATTTCTTTCGTGAAATAACTTACTTGTTAAGAGTTATTTTAAAAGGAGTCAGGCTATTGCTCTGTAAGAGGCAAACTCTCACTTAGAAAAACTAATATTTGAAGAAAATAGTGGTTCTGAAATACAGACTTCACTTGCTTGAGAGAAATCAGTGGTTTTAAATAGTCTGGGAAGATCTTATAAATTAAAGTATTTCCATTGCCTTCTTTACTATCTCTAAGCCAGACGTAGACATTCCAAAGGCCAGTCACTTTAGAAGCTTTCCAAAGTCTCGTCGTAACAACTCGTACGGCCCACAGAAACAGCAGAACTCCGTCTCTGGGGAGAGAGCCCTTTTCAACAGCCTCACCCACAACCAGAAACTACCAATGTTGACAAGATGACAGCACCACTCAACCCTAAACCAGCATTTCCCAGCCTGCTTGGAACTGGACAGCACACTGCCTAGGATTCTTCTGTGATGCTTTTATATCATTCCATCCTCCACTGCCAGGACTACTCTAGCCTGTGGCAACTGCAGAAATTGTTACTTTCTCACAGTTCTTTCTCTATAAAGCAGTAAAAGTGATCTTAAACACTAATTAAGTGACTTACACACACACACTATTCATTAATCTTCAAGAGCTTCCTGGTGCACTGTGAGTAAAACCAAGACCCAGCCCCAACTTATATTGCCAGTCTGCTATTGTGCTTCTGTTCACTCTTTATTCTTGTCTTCAGTGCCTTGTGCTCAAGAAGTTCTTCTTGTCCCTGGGCCTTTGCACATGCTCCCTTCCACCTGGAATGGTGAGCCCCACTCCGTGCCGACTTGGATCTGACCCGGCTTCTTATCTTCCTGTAGGGCTCATCTTAATACCACCGCTACAAAGAGACTCCCCCTGACCATGCTACCTAAAGGAGCGTTCTCTCGCCCATACACCTCTATTCCAGACCCAAGTTTATGGCCCGCATAGCACATATTCCAGTCTGTAGGCCTTTTCATTTCATATCTAGCTACATGCACTTACCTCTCTCTCCTACTAGAATGTACGCTTCAGGAGGGTGGGGACACGGCATTTTGTTTTTGTTTTTGTTTTTGTTTGTTTGTTTTGTTTTGTTAATATTTATTTTATTGTTTTGACAGAGAGAGAAGGGGGCGGCATACGGGTTCTCACAGGCCGGAGCCAGGACTCTATCCTTGGACCCTGGGCTGTAAGGCAAGCGCTCAACCTGCTAAGCCATCCCAGTTTCCCTTGGCTCTTCAGTTTACCATCACCAGCAACTTGCACATCGCTTATACACAGTTGGTGCTCAATAAAAATTGTGGAAAGAAGGAAAACAGGAAAGGAATACAAGATATTGACTTGAAATCCATGCTCTTCTTAACAGCTCAGAAATATTCTGTATTGTTAAGGGTAAAAGCCTCCACTCTCCTATTGAACAGACCCAGCAACACAATGGCTCACAAAAGCGAATGGCTTTCTTTTACATCACACTCTAGAGTTGGACATTCCCAGCCGGCAGGATGCCCTGTTTCACACAGTGATGAGGAGATCCAGATTTTCCCACTAGGGTTGCTCCTCTATCTCCTAGACAGCACACACCTGCTCGTTTAATGGGGTTGCCAGTGTACCCAGGTTCCAGCCCACGGCAAGTCTAGGAAGAGAGATTTCCAGCTAAGACTTGACACTGGGGTTGAACACATTGCTTCTGCTCACGTTACATAGGCAACCATTTAGTCTGTGCAAAGAAAGAGAGGCTGAGAAGTAAAAGAGTCTCTAGTTGACTGGCTTCAGGTCCAATGATAAAGGAAAAATGGATTTGGGGGAAAGTGACCATCTGCCGCATGTTCCTAGACTCCGCTCCGTGTAGAAAACTTTCTGGAACCTGTGGCAGGGCCGCAAAGCCTGTGGGCAGACTGCCTGTGATGGCAACATGGAGACTTCTCACCACACTGCTATGCTTGTGGGAACTAGAGGACACTCACTGCAGCCACCATGAGCACTGACACACCAGCATGCTCCAGCCTTTCCCTCCGCATTGGCTCTGAAACTCAGAAACACCCAGACCCGTTGTTAGTTTTGCACCCAAATTTTCTCATTCAGTTCTTCACTCACTACGCAAAAAAAAGGATGCAAAAAGCCATTGACCACAGTGCCTGCTGCTCTAATTTAAAATGAGGGAAACAGACATACCTCTTTGGTGTTCTCAGTACAATCCCAGTTTAGCAGCTAAACTGGTTGTTTCCTAAGTATTTGTCCAGTCTGGTCAGCTAGGTTGCAAGCTCCCTGGAAACAGTAGATGCCACATTAGGTTCCCTTAGCTCATCACATCTAACACAATAGGATGGTACAATATTCACTCCATAAACACTCCACTGGGTTATCCATAAGGGGATATCAGCATATGAAGCTAGGTCTATACAACCCTAGAAAAATAAATTAATTCAGCAGATTAGTCCCAAACATTGGTTAACACAGGATTTCTTTTTTAAGTATTTAAAAAATCAACTTATGTGAACTGTATGACTAACTCACTATCCCTATGTAGAAGCAGCTGAGAATATTTCCTAAAATTATATTGCACACTGAAACTTCTGGTAACTCAGGATCTGCCTTCTGGGTGGTGTTTACTCTATGCCACAAACACCTGAATTACTGAAATTGAAATCAATCCAGGTTCTGTGTTTGGGGTTCCAGCACTTTGTGGACTGGCACACGGGCCTGACAAAAATCTATGGAATGCTTAGCCTTTCATTCCTCTAAGAATTATACCATTTTCCAAGAAAAGCTAAATAGCTCATTCATATTTCACCCTCTGTTCTTCCAGGCTGGTTTCCTGAGGATATTTTTTAGCCAGACTGGTGTTGTTTTATTTTTTTTTTTTAATAGGCTGCTGGAAACTGAGAGTTTTAAACTTTTATTGAATGATTCTTAAGTGCATTATCAGATGAAGAATATTATCCTCATTTCATCTATTACACATGAAAAAAAAAATACGCACATGAGTGGCATCCACTCAGTGACTTTTGTCGACAGATTGCCCCAGAGTGGAACTGAAATCCACATGAAATCGCTCAGTGATGTTTCTGAGCGAAGCTAACTAACAAGTACCATCAGGCACCAAAGCTGCTAAGTTTGCTTTTCTTTCTGTGTCACTTTTATCATCAAGAGCAATAATGAACTTCCTATTTCAGGGGCTTTCTGCACAGGAAACCTTAGCACAGCCTTAACACCCACTGAGGTCTCTAGGGGAGACATTCTGGAGTAACTTGAAAAACTTCAACAGCGGAGCACAGCTCCTTGACCGGAAGGCATCCATCAGGGGCTTCCAGAAGGAAAGTGATAAGTGTATAAACCTCCCACAGACATAGGGAGTGCTCCAGACCATCTGAATCCTTGGACCCCTTTTTCAGGAAGAGGAGCTGCCAGGAACTGCAGAGCAGAGCCCAGATTCGCTCTGCAGACCTAAGCAACAACCTGAGACACAGTCAAGGGAAATGCTTGGTTTGGCTTACGTGAGCTGTGCAGGCCAGTGTGAATGGACAGAATCAGAGGCCAAGAAGCCAGAAAAGTTCCTTAGAAAACAAAAAGGCACCAGTCAACAGAGGTGGCTTGACAATGGAGAAACGTGCTTCCCCCAAAGATTAAGCCCCCCTAAATACATCCAAAATGTTCATGGTGCTTAGACAGGAGATGGGGTTTGTTTTTTGGGTTTTTTTGTGGGGGGGTGGGGGTTGGTGTTGTTTGTTTGTTTTTAACTTCAGGGTTTTATGTTCTTTTTGGTCAACATGCATTTTTTCATAATTAGGAAAAATACATAAATAAAGAAAATGACAACTTTTAGAAAGAAAGGTAAAGTCCCCTTTCCCTAAACTGATGAAACCAGTGGAAGACTTCCAGGAGGACTCTTGGACTGTCTTTATTGTGGAGGAGTGACGTGCATGGTGGGCTCTGTGAGCACAGAGCAAGGCAGGGCTAACAGGATGAGGGGCAGAGCTCGGTGGGAAGGTGTCAGGGACCACACTGAGGTGCAGGGCCGCCTTCCTGGAGGCTCTTGGTAGCTTGCCGAACTGCTCTATGGATGAGCAGGTCTCTGTCGCCCCCTGGTTAGGTGCCATGGTGGGCCAATTGTCACAGAACACAATTGCTGCCTCAGAGGGCCTGCAAGGGTGACCTTGTTTTATGATGTGTAATGATAATGAATCACGTGGCTTGCCAAGAAGTAATTGAGTCACAAGGGAGCAATGCAGCCTGAAGCCTGATGACATTTAGTCCAAAAGCGTGCAGGTGACAAGTAGTGTTGCTGATGAGCTGGGGGCCTGGAAGAAATGGCATTTTTTCCGTGGCATTGCCTTCTAACCTACTGTGCAGTCTGGGTTCCAGTGGGGAACAGATGGCCCATTCACATGGGTGACTGGGAGCGGCTAACAAAGAGTTTGTTTACGGAGTTGTCACTAGGGTTAAGAAAACCAAAATGGTGGTGAGCAGTTATCACCCTCAGGCTTGAAGCAGCCTTGGAGAGGGGTGATCCTACCCCCAGAAAAGCAATTGTGTCACCCTCAGGCTGACAAGGGGGTACTGAAGCATCAGGACCCTGACCTCACTGTCGTGCTCCTTAGTCCCCAGCACCTGACCCAGCCCGACCCTGAGGGCAAAGGAGACATTGATACCACCTACACTTATCGCCCCAGAAGTGTCCACGTAGCAGGGTGCAAAAGGAGAGAGAGGGGTCTGCAGGGCACATGGAAACTATCCAGTCTGCACACTACATACTACACTCTTATACAGTTGTGTCCTAGTGTCTACCTGCTCCCACTAGAACGTCTCCAGGGAGCTCGTCTGTCCCCTGCTGGGTCCCTAGTGCCTACACACAATAGGATCTCAGAGAATATCTGTTGATTGACTGAACAGGAGCAAAGGAGAAAACCATTTGCCCAGTACTTAATAGCAAGTAAATAATAAGACAAGAAGCATTTTAAATAAAGTAAAAATTGCTTTTAATGGGGTGTTTCCCTATAGTACACTGGTTTCTATTTTGGCCATTCTGCCCAAAGCAAAATATAGCCAATATATGTAAGAAGTAAAAAATGACGGGGTATAGGATTTGCTAAAGAGATTGTATTTATGCTTTACTTGGAGTGAAGAAAAGTTTTGGGAAGTGGACCGAAGAATTTTAAATTGCTTTAAAAAAATACAAGAAATACATCTTTCTCCTAACTTGCAGACCTGTGGTCTAGGAATGAGAGGAGAGTTGGCAGGATTACTAAAGAAACTCTGTGTTAAACAGTAGAGAGATGTCACATTGTGGGTTTCTCAGCCACAGGAGGTTTTAGAGGCCAACGTTGTCTGGATTTGATGACAGGTAATGACATTAACTAATTACAAAACTAATCACATTTGGAGCAGTGGAAGTTGAGATCATGATAAGCATAATCAAATCCCTGACTTCAGGGCTTCGGGATTCAGAGGATACGTTTTCTCCCCGAGCAAAGTTTGACCAGATGCCTTTCGGAGTCCTTTGTCTAAGTATTTTGGAAGCTACAGGTAGGAGATGTGGAATCAGCATTCTGAATTGCGCTGCCCAGTGGCTGGATTGGCACTAACTGCAGACACTCTAGGGACTCCATGTGGGTCCCCATGGCTGGAGAGAAGACTTGCCTACCCCATCACTGGGTGCTCCATCAAGGTAAGAGCCTGGTCCCCCACCCACTCTCTGTTCCCCTGAGAGCCTGAACCTGTATTCCCCTCACCTCGTCACTGGCCGGGTCATCTTGGGCAAATTCTAATCCACTGGAGCTTCAGCTTCTTTCTCTACAAAATAGAGATGAAGGGGACACTGGGATGGCTCAGCAGGTTGAGCACTCGCTTTGCAGCCCTGGGGTCTGAGGATTGAGTACTGGCCCCAGTCCATGGGGAACTATATGCTGAACTTGGGTGTGACCCCCAGTTCAGTTCTCACCAGGGCCAGCTTCCCATGTGGGAGGCCCCAGGTTCAGCCCCTGGCTTGAGGGGGTGTGCCTCCCATGGTTCCCACCCTGCGTGGCCCTCATCCACCTGTGTGGAATGAAACCACGTCAAAAACTGATGACGTACAGCTACGGAGACTGCTCTGGGCCCTCCCCCTTCTCTCTGTCTCTCTCTTTCTCTCTCTCTGTCTCTCTCTTTCAAAAACAATAAAATGATTCTTTTTAAAAAATGAAAATAGAGATGAAAACGTTGGTCTCATTTGCCTCAGCAAACGGATGTGACAGTACAGGGAAGTACAGTTTACTTCGCATGTCATAAACTGTTAAAATGTGAAAAGTAGTGCTAGTACTAAGCGAATGACAGACCCAAATACCTCCATCATCAGAAAGGTAGAGAATCATTAAAAGGAAGAAGCTGGTCACATTCAAGTGGCCAGTGACTCCTCCAGCCCTTTCCCACTTCCCTCTTGCTCTCTGTCCCCCGGGGAGGAGAGGGAAGAGCCAAAGTTCTTGCAAGCTTTTCCAGCCCATTAAGAAGACGACAGGGCAGTGGTCTGTGCCATGGAAATGCCCTGGCCACTCTTCTCATTCCTCCAGCCCCAACGTCAAGCTTGAAAGGAAAGGAAATCCTAAATGTCAACACTATCTTTCAGTCACTGGGAGAATTATCTACCTCTGCTTTCTTTCTCTTACCAATTTACTCACCCTCAATTAAAGCTATCCTTTGAGTTAAACCTCACTTTTCAGAAACCAAGCAATCACTTAAGAAAGAGAAAAACATTAAGAGATCCAGATTTCAATTAACTCTGCCATTGATTTTTGTGTAATTCCGGGGGAGGCATTATTCTTTAGGTAAAGTGGGGGCAAAGAACTCAAAGGCAAATGAGGGTTCTGGTGACAGCAGTGGGCAAGGACTGACACGTTTGTGGTCAGTCATGTTCCCTGGGCCCTGCTGAAAAGCAAAATATTAGGAAAATGACCTGGGAAAGAGGCCTGCTGAAGGGCCCACGGCAATGGAGAGTCTGTCAATCAGTGAGAAAGCCTTTGGTGAACAGTGTTGCCTTGTCCTTTTCATTTTCATGTAATTTGTATATTTGGTGTTTTACACAACTGTGTGGGGTTTTTTTAACTAGTCAGTAAAATGTATAGCCAACATTTTTTTTAAGCGGCAGTTGTTTCATAATTGTTGACTACATAGCAATCACAACAAGGGATCACTGGGTTAGCACATATTCATACATGCATTGTGCACATACAAGTACACACATGTTACATGAATGCAATAGAGGAAACTACTGGTACAGATATAATTCTTAATGTCTTGTGTCATTGAATGACTATCAGAAGAACAGAGTCTCTGTAAAACTAGATTTAAAACAACGGGCAGTTTAATCAGATACATACACAGCATTCATCTCTGTCCCCTAGAAATATGATTTCAGCATAATGAAGGGAAGGAGCTCATTGTAATACATCTCTTCTGAGCAATGGAGTGAAACCAGCTGTCGTTAGGGTGGTGGGGATGGAGGAGGAGCCACCGGTGGCCATGAAGACGGGGAGGAAAATCATCACCATCAGGACTTAGAACTACTAGGATTGAACCAACCAAAGTAATAAAGTGTAACTGTAAATGACGCAATGAGAAATTTCATTTTAAAAGGTTTACTTCAATTATACTTGACTTTCTGATGGGAAGCGTAACCCTGTGACACAATCATTTTTGGAAGCCCCTTCTGGGGTGGAGCCTAAAGTTTTCTTCTATGGGGACGAGTGACGAGACTTTCAAGGAAATACAAGGGGAGTGAGTTAAAGCAAATGTCCTCCTCTCAACAAAACACAAAAAAATGAGGCTATGTAATAGCCACCTAGGCAGTCAACGTGGGCTTGTTCTTGCTGCTCTTGTCGGAAGGCAAGTGTTAGATTTGCGTGGGGCTGTGTAGTTCTTTCATGGTGATGTGTCCTCCGGCTCCTAGGGAACAATGAGGGTGGGCCAGGATGCCTGTTCAGGGTCTCCGGGGCTAGCACAAGAGTGACACTCAAGCAGGCACTGGCCATGCACTGCGTACCAGCCCGTTTCCAGGCCTTTACCCCTCCCCCAACCCTGTGAGGTAGGCTTGCTTTTACAGATGATGCAGAGATGGAAGAAGTGACTCACCCAACGTCACACCGTTAAGAGAGGCCCTCAGAGCCAGGCAGCCCAGGCACCACCGCTGCTCAAGTGACCTGAATTTAATTCAATAGAAGGTGAGAAAAGTGGTGAGCTTAAAAGAAGGCAGGGAATGATCGGGCTTACCGGTAATTGTCACCACCTCCAAACTAAAAGCCAGCTGGCTCAGCCCTCACGGCCATCTCAGCAGTATTCAGCAAGCCCTCTGTGAGCACACACGTCCTTTCCTGCCTACAGTCCCTGGATCTCCACCCTGAATCCACCTGCATGGTGGAACCAGTCCTGGGCACGTCCCACATGACAGCACTAAGTGTCAGTGCCAGAGGTCGGCTCCCAGACCCAGGAAATGGTGGCCTCCAGCAGCCCCGCCCCACCCTCCAGCTCTGTGTTCTTGTCCAGTGCTGGCCCCCATGCATGCGTGCAAGGCAGGCCGACCGGAGGGCCCACCCCAGTGAGACCCATCCTGATAACCTTTCTAGGAGTGCTTGTCCGTGTGCTACCCATCCTAACACAAACCTCATGCACAACTCAGGAAGAGTAAAAATACAACTGTTTTTTTTTTCCTTTTTTTAAAAAACCACTTACTAGTTTCAGGCATACAGAACATAGGGATCATACATTTACATAACTCACTGATAGCCCCAACAAGTCTACTACCCACCCAATACTGTACAAAGGTAAGTCAAAAATATAACTTAATATAATTCCTAGTTCTTCAAGGGTGGCAGAAACTCAGTTTTGGAACCTTACCTTTGCCTCAGTCATGGCTATGTTCTGGAAATTCTTTAGTTCTAAGACTTGGCGGGGAGAGGCTGTCAGTGTTTGATGCCAGGCATCTCTTCAGGCAACTTCTGAGATGTCACTCAAACCCCCACCTGGTCCCCAGAGATCAGTTTTCATCCACCTTTATGGCCTCTTCCCACATGTCAAGAGGGTAAGGCTAGGGGATGCCAGGATAATAGCTCAACAGGTTGATCACTTGCTTTGCAGCCTCAAGGTTCGGGGATTGAATCCCGGCCCCAGCCCATGCAAACCCATATGCTGAACTGTGGTGCAATTAATAACTGCCAGGATGGCTCAGCAGCGATGTTTCCCACTTCCCATGCAGGAGGCCCCAGTTCAGTTCTGCCCCCAAGGTCCCCCATCCACCTGTGTGGAGTGAAACCATGTCACAACTCATGATGTACAACCATTAGGACTACTTGGGGCCCTCCCCCTTTTCTCTCTCTCTCTCTCTCTCTCTCTCTCTCTCTCTCTCTCTCTCTCTCTCTCTCTCTCTCTCTTTCACCTCCTCTCAGACAATAAAATAAATCTTTGAAAGAAAAAAGAAGCAGAGAGAGCAAGAACAGAGTGCATCATCTCTGCACACCCACCATCATGACTGTGAAATGTCCCCACAGCCTTGTCCTCTCAAATCTTTAGCTGGACTATGAGTCCTCCCTGTTCCCCTAAAGACCAAGGCTGTAGCCAAACAAAATAAGATATTGAGTAACACTTACATTTGGATGAATATCACAGAGATCCAACAACATAGGCTTGACCAAATACAAATATAAATTATAATGGGACACATCAAAAAGTCTGGCATGGTGCTCAAAAATGTCATCAAGGAACCAGGCATTTTCTGTCCTCCAGGCCACTGTTTAGCAATGGCAGTTGTCCCCTGGGCATCACATGCCTTCTAAGCAGAGAAAAAGACAGAAGTGAAAGAAGTGGCTGCAACAGACCATGGTCTACTGGTCAGCACTGGAGGCTCTGCCCAACGCAATTTGAAGGGTGGTCTGGTAAGATGAGCTTTTGATTCTGGCCTCCATTGCAGGTAACTGCCAATTAGAAAGTGTTTACAGAGGCGAGTGAGGGTGTCAGCCTAGAGAATCTGCCACAACTGGAGACTTGTTTATCACTGTGACTTCCTTCCCCCAAAGAATGAGTAGGCACTGGCCTAGTTGATTGAGTGAAGTTAAGGTGAAAAGAAAATTGAGGTAAAATGTTGAATAATGTTTCATAAAATATTATCCAGCCCCCATGATTCAAGAACATCTTGGCCTGGGTAGGCAGCCCAAACAAAGTGCAAATGCTCTTGGCTCTTCTGCAGGACCAGATTCAGCAAAGTAGACACGTAAGACCCTCAAGTCAAACCTCTACTCACAGGCTATATGAACTACACCGAGGGCCTCTGTCTGTCCGTCCGTCCCTATCCTGCCTTGGCCTAAGAAACCCAGGAGGCATTTAGTGAATACATGTTGGGTCAAAGAAATATCCATGTTTATGAACTGGAGAGGCTGAGCCAGAATGTGGCAGGGCCTCATTTCCTCACATATATGACACTAGAAGACCCAGTCACCAGGGGAGAACCTATAGAAACTGAGGCATTTCATACCAATTGTGTGTTATCCAGCTCCTTCGGCGGGGCAGAAGGCTCGGATCCAGGTTCAGTGCCCCTGCAGAGGTCCAAACCCCCCACTCCCACCCACGCCACAGCTTCAAATCGGAGCAGAAAGACAGCTGCCTGAGTCTGTGCTGCCTTAGGTCTGCTACTCTAGAACCTTGGGAAAGTTCCTTTGAAGCAAGACTTTATTTATTGTGAAATGAAGAGTGTAATGTCTACCTTGCAGAGGTGTTGTAAAGATGAGAAATAGAGGCTGTAAGGGGCCCACCCATGCACAATGGCCTTTTTAGTCCATGGTAATGGCTCTTCTTGCAAAGGATTCTGAGGACTTACATTGAACCACAAACAGAACCCAAATCAGTGCTGTCTGCTCAGAGACAAGACAAGGGAAAATTTCTGCCTGGGAGGTTTTCTCCAGACCTGAAGAACCTCCAGGATTTGGCTGGGTGGGTTAGTGGGGGGTTGGTTGATGGCTGGGTGGTTGGTTAGGTGGGTGGTGGGTGGGTGAGTTGGTGGGTTGGTTTGGTGGGTGGGTGGATTGGTTTGGTGGTTGGTTGGTTGGTTGGTTTGGTGTTTGGTTGGTTGGTTGGTTTGGTGGTTGGTTGGTAATTCTGAGGAAGAATGGTAAGGGCAGGTGGACTGAGAACACTCCTCAATGTGGCATGTCTAGTTGGTACTGACTGTAGAAAACACTGACTGACCTGTATTCTGCATAAAGCTGGCTATTTATGTGCCAATATGTGGGGTAGCATTTTGATAAATTAATAAATTCTTCAGAACAAATTGATACATACTTTAGGGTTCTTAGGTCACTTTTAGTATTAACATATGCTTCCATATAGTCACCGATACCCAAGTATAAGAAGAGGGCATTTTACTCAACACTGTGTGTGTAGTACAACTAAAAGTGATGTGCTTGACAAAATTTTAAATAAAACAAAAACCAGTTCTAGCTACATTAGTGATATAGGAACAAGGAGGCAAGACTCCTGTAAGCTTGAGTAGACTACACCTGAAGTTCTGGGGCATTCTCTGAGTGTTCCTGCGAGGTAGGAGGGAGACAAACTCAATGTGTCCAGAGGAGAAACTGGTGTGGCTACCATCTGCAAACACAAATGTCCTCATAACGCCAGAGTTTACAGAATGGAGAGTGACTTGCCTGATAGAGAAAGAAAGGGTAAAAACTGTCTTCAAATATTTGGACAGAGCCTTCATGTGTGATAATGAGCCTTTGCCATGTGCATCAAGAAATAAAACGAGGGATGCCAGGAAAGTTCAGCTTTTGAGCACTTGCCTCTCAATCATGAGGTCCAGGGATTGAATCCTGGCCCCAGCCTGTGCAAACCCATATACTGAACTGCAGTGCAACTGGTAACCACCGGGATGGCAGCAAAGGTTCTTGCCTCCCATGCAGGAGGCCCCCAGTTCCATTACTGCCTCACACAGTGTGTGAAATGAAACTATGTCACAACTAACGCTGTACAACTATGGAGACTGCTTAGGGACACTCCCCCTTCTCTCTGTCTCTCTCTGTCTCTCTCTCTCTTTCTCACCTTCCTCTCAAACAGTAAAATAAATCTTTAAAAAATAATAAAAAGAAATAAAACTAGAGCCAATTGTGTGGAATGCTACATGACGGCGGGTTTTGACTTAACTGAAAGGAGAGATTTCGGTTACTGCGTTTGAAGGTGAGGCCTGCCTTCTTGAGACAGTGAGCATCAACGCTAATAGTATTCGAGACTGGAAGAAGAGTACCTGCTGAGAAAATCATACCATGCCTGCCTCATGGGCTTGTGAGGAGGACTAAGGAGATCGTTGTTTCCGGCCTCCTTATGGCCACACTGCTCTGGACTGCCATCTTCCCCAGTTTCCACGCAACTGAAGGCACAACCAATGAAGCCTCTCCGTGTGTGCTCTTGACTAGCCCTCCTACCTGGGGCTTCCTGCTACCTCTGAAGCATGCAACACTCCCGCAAAACCCAGTGCTCAACCTGGAGGTAAGAGGGCAAGTGAAGGGGTAGTAAAGGAAAACCATTGACTGATCAGAGGTTGGGACTGGCGAGGACGTTCTTTTCCCTTCTGTCCTCCCCCTCCCCTCAGTCAGCCTATTCTGAGACCTAATAGTTTATGCTCCGAGACCATGGTCTCTGTATTAATTTTCTGTGGCTGCGCTAACCAACTGCCATGAATTTGAGAGTTTAAAACACAGAAATGCATTCTCTTACCACTTGGGAGGCCAGAAATCTGCATTCAGGATCACGGGCCTTACACCAAGGTATCAGCAGGGACTGGGCTCCCTCAGAGGTTCTAGGGTCCCTTGCTCACCACATGCAGCTTCTGGTGGCTGCTGATGTTCCTTGGCTTGTAACCACATCACTCCAACCTCTGCCTCCGTGGTTACACTGCCTTCTCCTCTGTGTGTCAAATCTGCCTCTGCCGCCTTCTGATGAAGACATTGGACGTAGGACCTACCCAGATAATTCAAGGTAGGCTCTCTAATTCAAGACCCTTGATCACATCTGCAAGCTCTTTGGCACATAAGGTAACATTTGCAGGTCCTAGAAATGAGGATGCAAATGTCTCGTTAGAGGCCAATATTTAGCCTACCACAGGCCAGAGGACTGGGCAATCACTCACTTTCACTTTATGCCAACTTGGGGACCCATCAGTAACATACCCTTGTATTTGCTCCTTTCATCTCATTCCCCCAAACTCCTCCTACTCTTGCATGGAACTCTCCACTAGCAACAACCATGAAGTTTCCCTCAGGTTCTCCTTTCTGAGGAATATGTAAACCATTAAGAACCCTGCACACAGTATTGGTAGTAATAGTAGGAGTAGTAATACAATAAAAGTTCCTATAGTTTTCAAAGAGATGTAACTTTTTTCCAGAGCATTGCTTATTCACTTAGAAATAGGCTTATACACTGAGGAAATGGAGGTCATCTATTTCAGTGGAATTTTACACTGTGTTGAAAGATTTATCTTCTCTCTACAAAACAGTTCCAGTATGGTGACAAGTTTTCAGTACAGACTATCTGCTAAAAGGCTGGAATTAGTGGGAGAGAAGGGGGTTCCCACAGCAAAAGAGAAAATGCACTACAGGAAAGTGAAATAAATTGTTAATGCTTACAAAATTCTTACAGATGAAAAGTGTTAACTGTATCAGTGCTAAGTCCTGCCATGAACACACTTTTTCTGTGCTGAAAAAATTGCATTTCTTAAAACAGCAGTGTCCTGGTTTCCGGCGATATCTGAGAAGTAACACAGCTTTGGGGATGAATTGCAGAAGAGGATGACACCACTTCCAAGATCAGTCAGCAGGGCTGTGACTGACTTACGTTGGAGAAAGAGAAGAATAGAGCAGGATTCTCTACTATTACCTCACAGAGGTCTTTGCTGGTGACAATTGTACAATAGAAGATTCGGGAACCTCCTTTTTTATTCTTTGAGACAATTTTATTGGCATCTTTGTTTCAGAAAATCATGTGACTTTAAGGTTCACAGATGAACCTGAAGAAAATTAGTATCCAACAACACTGAGTATGAGGAAAATATTGGTGAACTTTCCTGTTAAAGAGGCAAATACCAAAGGCAGAAACTTTCAAGAACTTCAACTCTCCTACTATGAGAAGGCAAATTTAATACTTCGGTGGAAGCTGCTACCTCAGGGCACATTTGATAAGTATCATTACAAATATTACCAGATAAGTCATTGAATGTATACTATCTGAATGAAAATTGTATTTAACATAATGGTAAAGTCCACCTCTGGCATGTTTAATAGATGTCATTTAATTGGACAATTCATACCTGAACAATTCTCTGAAAGAATTCCTTGGACTTCATGCACAAAATCTTAACTTCCAAATCTCCCAAACCTAGATTGTCTCCATCCTTTAGTTGCTGGTACAACCTGCTATTGACATTTCAGTATCTCCCTTTCTCTTTCTTTTTGTGGTGTGTACACACCCACATAGATGGAAGCACATGCATACACGTTACATAAAACAACATGGCAGGCACCATTCTGCAGAGTAAAGATTGCTCTCCCTTTCCCATCCCATCTACTCTCTCACATCACACATAAGGGCTAACTCCTTGGGCAGCACAGGGGAAATCGGGAGAAGACCTTATATATTTCTGGAGATTCCAGACATAGGGGTTCAAGAACAAAAAGTCAAGAAGCCGGGATGGCTCAGTGGGTTGAGCGCTCACTTTGCAGCCCCAGGGACCGAGGATCGAATCCCGGCCCGGCCCGTGCGGACCCATATGCTGAGCTGGGGAGTGCCCCCAGTTCAGTTCTCACCGGGGCGAGACCCTGGCCTAGTTCCTGTCCTGTGCAGCCCCGCCCACCTGTGGAATGAAACTATGTGGAAAAACCGATGATGTGCAACTATGGAGACTGTTCTGGGCCCTCCCCCTTCTCTCTGTCTCTGACTCTGTATCTCTCTCTCTCTCTCTCTCTCTGTCAAAAACAATAAATAAATCTTTTTTAAAAAAGAACAAAAATTCTTCCAACTTTTCTTTACATGGTCATCACTGTCCCTGGTAAATTCAGCTCTTTTACTAGTTTATTGCAGGCTCTTCAACAATGTTGGATAGTGAGCTTGTGAATGAATGAATGAATGAGGACTAAAGAATGGAGCATTTCTAAAACCACCGAAAGAAACAATATGTTGGGGATGCTGGGATGGCTCAGCAGGTTGAACGCTTGCCTTGCAGCAGCAGGGTCTGAGGATTGAGTTCCAGGCCTGGTCCGTGTGGACCCATATACCGAACTGGGGAGTGCTTCCCATGTGGGAGGCCCCTGGTTTGGTTCCTGCCCTGCACAGCCCCACATCCACCTGTGGAAAAAAACTGTCTCGAAGCAAATGATGTACAACTGTGCAGACTACTCTGGGCCCTCCCCTCTCCTCTCTCTGTCTCTGCCAACCAATAAAATAAATCCTTTTTTTTTTTTTTAATGGGGAAGCCGGGATGGCTCAACGGTTGAGCACTTGTTTTGTAGCCCTGGGGTCCAAGAATCAAACTGGCCCATGCAGACCCATACCCTGAACCGGGGTGTGCCTCCAGTTCATTTCTCACCAGGGTGAGCCTCCTATGTGGGAGGCCCCCAGTTTGGCTCGCACTCGGGCAGGTGCCCACCCTGCACAGCCCCACGCCCACCTGTGTGGAATAAAACTAAGTAGAAAACTAATGATGTGCAATTATGGAGACTTCTGTGGGCCCTCCCCCTTCTGTCTTTCTCTCTCTGACTCTCTTTCTCTATCTGTCTGTCAAAAACAATACAAATAAATCTTTAAAGAAGAAGAACCAGGACGCACAGAAGCTTGTAGGACACCGAAAGAACAGTGACAAGCCCAGGAGCCCTAGCTCTCAGCGCTTCTGCTGACTTACTGTTTGATCTCAGGTAGGCATCCCTGAGTCTCACTTCTCACAAGCCAAAAAGATGAAACACTTAATGTAATGTTTTTCTAGTTACTATCTGTGCCACAAATAAAGCACCTTGTGGTTTAGAAAATGTGTGGGTTCACATTCTCTCACTTGATCTTCCCAACCACCAACTGGTGAGAAAAGGTTCCCATCTTCTGGCCTACAATCAGAGATCTACAATGTTGACCCTAAGGTCTTAAATACGTGATAAAGGTGCACTTTAAGCCAGAAGTTCCAGCCGCATCCACACCTTCTTTTCCAGGCAGCAGACAACGGAAGAGCCCACTATAAGACCACAGTGGCGATATCTTTTCTCAACCTATGGGGTTTCTTGCCCCAAATCCTCTATATGCCACTGAGATCATAATGGCAGAACCTTTCTCAAGCCATGGCTTCTTGCCCCAAATCCTTCTTATTTCCCCATATCCTTTTCACTTTCTGCTATTAATATTTGTACATTTGTACTGCACACCCAAAACAGTACATTACCAAGGCCCTCAGCATTTCATCAAATGAGGACCACTATAAATATTCCCACAAGGAATGCCAGAAGAGCTCAGCAAGTTGAATGCTTGCCTTGTGATCGCGAGGTCTGGGGATCGAATCCTGGCCCCGGCTCTGGCCCAGGCAAATTCATTTGCTGAACTGTGGTGCAAATGGCTCAGTGGTGAAGGTTCCTGCATCCCATGAGAGGGAGGCCCCCAGTTCAGTTCCCACCCACACAGCCCCACATTCACCTGTGTGGAACAAAACCATGTCACAACTAATGATGTGCAATTATGGAGACTGCTCTGGGCCCTCCCCCTTCTCTTTCTCTTACGTTCTCTCTCTCTCTCTCTCTCTCTCTCTCTCTCTCTCCCTCTCTCTCTCTCTCTCTCTCTCTCACCTTCTCTCAAAACAATAAAATAAATCTTAAAAAAAAAATCCCTACAAATGCGTTTCTTAACATGAAGTGGGTATTTAGTAGATACTCTGGAATTGGATGGACCACATCAAGAGTCAGCAAACATTTCCAGTAGTCTCAGATAGTGAAAGATGGTGCATCTTTCAGACTCTGTCACGACTGCTGCATGTTAAAGCTCATAAGCAGCAGTAGACAACACATAAGCAAATGAGTGTGGCTGTGTTCCCATAAATCTTTATCTACCAAAACAAGCAACAGGTCAGATTTCATCTATGGGCCTTTGTTCACCAAAACCTTGGACGACATCAACTTTGAAAAAAGCCTTGGTGTCAAAAACATTTTAACACATCCTTTCAGTACCAGGATCCTGACAACTCTTGATGAACACATGTATCCAGGCACTTCTATCCCTCTTCCTCCACCATCCTCTGATAAAGACCAACTGGCAGGAGGGACCTGGAACATGTATCCTTCAATCCCAGTTATTCTGAAAGACAAAGCAGGGCCCGAGGTTACAACCAGACCCCAGGTCTTTGTGCCATACCCAGCATATTAAGTGGCCCTCTTCAAATTGTACTGAGTTCGCTGTATACCTAATAAAGAAAATAGAACTATTCTCTCACGTAATAGTCCTTTAGTAAGAGACTTGGGGGTCAGGGTTACTAAAGGCCCATATAAAACGCCAGCTCAAAGGAAACTGTGCTCCTTGGCACCATGGAATCTTTTTCATGTGAAGCTACATGATCACTTTTCATTTTGTTTCTCAAGCACCGCATGGCACCCATCCATGCATTAAGCTAATAACTGCCTGAATCTAGTTAAAAGGAACCAAGCAATTATTTTAATTAGAAGAGAACAAAAATAACGCTCCTGGATTCTGTTTTAAGGGGCTAGAAGGAAGTCGCCAGGGCTCAAAAAGATCCCACAAAATATTTTTGTGAAAGGAAAAATAATTAAGGCCAAATTTAGAATGTACTTGCAATAAATGGGCCAAATAACATGAATGGCACCACTGTACAACTAAAACTCATTCATATATAAGAGCCCCAGAAACTCCATTTTTATGTGATACCATTTTGAGTGGATAGCCAATTTTACAACGTGAAAGTGAATGTCTAGTGGAGACTTTAATGATCCCTGTGAATCTCTTACATAATTTCTTGTAGGGTTTCTGTGTAAATTCTTTTATTAGTAAGAGAAAATGGGAAGGGTATTAGTCAATTTGGCTTTTAGATAGGATTATTTTTTCCATTTAAATTCTTTGAGTAAATTGTTCAGGTTTGTTTCTCTGGAAAAGTCTACCTTTATTTTGAAAAGCCTTGATAGTCATATATTCTACAAAAAGTAGATTCCATCAGAAGAGTTTTTAATCATTTGAACTGAATTTAGTCATACAGGAAGAGGTCGTACCTACAAAATTTTCATAATATTTGCCTCCCTTCCTCCCTTCTTGTCATGACAACTTGGCCATTCTATTTCTATCTCGGGCTTCCAAAAACAGATGATGTGAAACTCGAACAGGTTGAATAGTCAGTGTTGTTCCTTCTGTTTGAATCTCTAAATGTTTATTGAGCACTGTTGTTCACCAGCACACAGCAAGTTCTGGATGACCAGAGATGAGTAGACCACACCTGCGAAGAGTTCATTGTAATCACAAAACAGAGCCATGGGTGGAAAGGAGACCACGTAGCCCCAGCGGAATGGGCTCAAGGGAACCTGGCCTGAGCTGACTGTTGGAAGAATGGGCTAGCCAGCAAGAAGACATGAATAATCTAATTCGGGGAGAAGTCAGCCTACTCAAAAGCAGGGACACAAAGAGACCCAGGGGACACACTGGGGACTGCAAGCTGATAGAGTTGCTTGAATGTCAAGCCAAAGGCCAGAGTGGGACAAAAAAACAGGCTGGGGACCAAAGCAAAAGCCAGGTCCCAGGAGAATTGTCTGGGCCACATTGTTGAGCCTGCTCTTCACCTTGTACAGCAATGGAGAGCCACCAAACTGCTCAACAATGGACTCACATAGCCAGCTTTCCATTTTAGAGCCAGCACCTGAATGGTTAAGACCATGAAATGGAGACCAGGTGTCCCACAAATGCCATAGCCCGGCAAGAGGTGATAAGGCCTTGCATTAGAACAACAACGAGTAGGAATGGAGAGATGGGGTGAGGTACGAGATATTTCGTATTGGAGAAGATTTTTAGAAACCTCTGTGGGAGTGACTGAAAGGGTCAAAAGTAGGAGGTGAAATTGGCTTTGAAGACTCTCATGGGGGAGCAGATGTTTTAACTGAATGCTGTCATATGTCCGAAAAGCTTCTCCTTTCAGAGACTGTCCTGTAAAAACCCATGATGGGCTTTCATCATGGGACCCAGAAGTGAGATGCAGTAACCAATTTCAGCCTTGGACACACGAGCCTACTGCTGCGTGCCATCTGAAAACTCCTAGAGGAGAGTCTAACTTCTATTTACTTTTTCATACAAAATGCACACAAAAATCGTTTTCTGCCTTAAGTCTAAGTTAAAATATACAGAAGCCGGGAATGAAAGAAAATTGTGGTAAATACTTACTGTGGTGGCTGACTGGGTTCAGATACGCCCAGGTAGCTGGTGAAAGATTATTTCTGGGTGTGTCTGTGAGGGTATTTCTGGAGGAGATTAGCATTTAAATCAGTAGATCAGGAAAGATCACTTTCCCCAATGCAGTGGGCATGAGCCAATCCATTGAAGGCCTGAATAAAACAGAAAAGCCAAGAAAGGATAAATTTTCTTCCTTTGCTTGAGCTGGGCTATTCTCTTCTGCTCTTGAACATCAAAGCTTCTGGTTCTTGAGATTTCAGAATCCAACCAGGACTTACACCACCCCATCCCCCACTCCCTGCCCCATGATTGGGCCTTCAGACTTGGCCTGAATCCCACCACTTGCTCTTCTGGTTCTCCATCTTACAGATAGCAGATCATGGGACTTCTGATCCTCCATAATTCCAATTCCTATAACAAATCTCTCTCTCTCTCTCTCTCTCTCTCTCTCTCTATATATATATATATATATATATATATAATATACTATATGTATCACATATCATGTATATTATTATATGTTATATGTTGTTGTTTTATGTTATATGTTATGTTTTAGATCTATATCTATATATACTATTGGTTCTGTTTCTCTGGAGAACCCTAATATACTTAAGACAAACTACATATATTTTAATTACTATTTTAGATTAGACTGAGTTATGTTTTAGTTTTTTCAATAATGCAAAGTCAACACTTCTCAACTCATTTTATGAGCCAGGTAAATCTTGATAACACATCTGACAAGAATGTTACACTAAAGGAACATTACCAGACATTTTTATTTATATACATTGCTGTAAAAATTATCAAAACATGCAGCAATGCATAAAGTAAACAATACTTTCTAACCAAGTTGGGCTTAGTCCAGAAATTCAAGATTGGTTTAACATTTTAACACTTATTGAATGATTCAGCACACTAGTAGAATAAAGAAAAAAAAGGACGTGATCATTCTCTAAATGAGCACTGAATTTATGACAAAAGCGCCACTTCAGAGCACTGGGGAAAGGAAGTCTTTTTCATCGATGGTGTAGGGGTGGCGAATCTTTTTGGCGATTGAGTGGCAAAGTTTATGAAATAAGAGTATAGTCGCTCGACTTGCGTGCCAACCCATCGAGTGAGATAGAGGTATCGATTATTTTTATGTCTATAAGAGTCATAGGATGTTTTTATAACAAAAAAAACCCAATAATTCCGCGTGCCAAAATAATTGCTCCATGTGCCACTTTGGGCACGCGTGCCATAGGTTTGCCACCCCTGGTAGGTCAAGCCTGTCCAACCAGTGGCCTAAGAACCGCATGTGGCCCAATGCAAATTTGAAAACTCTCTTAAAACGTTATGAAATTTTTATTTTTACAATTATTTTATCTCATCAGCTATTGTCACTGTGAGTATATTTTCTGTGTGGCCCAAGACAATTCTTCTTCCAATGTGGCCAAGGGAAGCCAGAAGGTTGGACACCCCTGTAGAGTAAGTGGATATCATGGAGGAAAACACAAACTTGATCCCAGCCTCACACCATATAAAAAAAATCAATGCCGTGTGGGTTATAAAACAAAAGGTAAAAGCTAAAACAATGAAGCTCCAGAAGATAATATAAAAAGATATTTTCAATATGGTCTTGAGGTAAGCAAAGTTCTCTTAAATAGGACACAGAGAGCACTAACTAAAAGGCAAAAGATTGGTAAATTAGTCTACACTAACTACACAAAAATTAAATCTTTTGTTCATTCAAAGATACCATAAGGAGCATGAAAAGTCAAGCTCAGAGTGGTACATAATACTTGCAATATATGAGGTCTGTCCGGATAAAATCCAGCCATTGTCACTAGAACAGTTTGTGTGGCATCGAGGTAACCTGGCAGCCAAGGAGAGTGAACTGGAATCCGCATGTGTGAACAGTGATGCCTTCACTGTAGTCAGTGGGGGCACAAGACACGGTTGAGTGAAAATGTGTACTGGGTAGCTATCACATTTAAAATGACTGAGCAAGTAGAGCAACGAATCTGCATCAAATTTTGCATTCAGCTTGAACACACCTCGGTGGAAACTATTCGGATGATTCATAAGGCTTTTGGAGATGATGCAATAAGTGCTGCACAAATAAAAGTGTGTCACAAATGCCTCAAAGATGGTCGAGAATCTGTGGAAAGTGAAGCACGTTCTAGAAGACCTGCCGCAAGCAGAACACCTGAGAATGTGGAACGTGTCCAGGCTGCAACCAACAAAGGTGCCACGCTTTGAAGGGGACTGAGGTATCATTGTCCTATGTACAATATTTCCTGTATCTTGTATCAATGCCTCTATTTTTCATATTACATGGCTGGATATTTTCCAGACAAACCTCATTTATCACCAAAAAAAAGGGGGGGGGCATTGTATCAACGATATAAAAATATCTCCTACAAATCAATAAGAAAAGATGAACAATACAATAGAAAAATTAGCAAGACACTTGAAAACCTCATTCACAAAATAGCCAAATGGCCAATATACATGAAAAGAACTAACAGTAATAATCTGGAAAATCAACTTAAAACTATATTGAGATTCAACTACATACCACCAGAATGACCAAAATTAAAAAGACTAAGAACACAAAATGTTTTGGGGTTTTTTTATTATATTTTTTATTTATTGTTAAATTTAAAATGTTTTTTTTTAAGATTTATTTTATTGATTTTGACAGAAAGATACAGAGACAGAGAGAGACAGAGAGAAAGGGGAAGGCCCAGAGCAGTCTCCATAGTTGTACGTCATCAGTCTTCAACATGGTTTCATTCCACACAGGTGGGCGGGGGCCACGCAGGGCAGGAACTGGGTTGGTGGTCTCCCACATGGAAGGCACGTCCCCTCAAGCAAGGGACTGAACCAGGGGGCAAGAACCAAACTGGAAGCCTCCCGAATGGGAAGCACACCCCAATTCAGCATATGGGTCCGCACGGGCCAGGGCCAGAATTCAATCCTTGGTCTCCGGGGCTTCAAAGCAAGCACTTAACCTGCTGATCCATCCCAGCTTTCCCACCAAATGTTAACAAGTATGGGAGCAGCAGAACTCTCACATTGCTGGTGGGAGTGGTTGTACAAGCTCTTTGGAAAACTCTTTGACATTATTAAAGCTGAGTGTAGTCATGTGTTACAACTTAGTAACTTCCCCTTTAGTCACTATACCCAACAGAAATATATGCACACACCCAGCAGGGATGTGCACAACCAAGTTTACAGCAACATTCTCTGAAACAGCCCCAAAATTAAAAACAACCCAAATATTCATCAAGGGAAGAATGGGTAAATAGGGTATATTATTGATACAACAGAAGGAAATACAACAAGGAAAACATACTATAATTATACTCAACAACATAACCAGACTAGACAACCCCTACCATGTTATTCCACTTGTACAAAATTAAAAAAAAAAAAATCTGTGGTGTCAGAAATCAGGGTAGTGTTTACCTCAGTGGAGGAAGGGGGAGTCCCATCACAGTGGCAATCAGAAACATTGGCTATGTTCTCTTCTTCGTCCTGAGGGGATGAAGTGGTTACAGGATGTGTTCATTCAGGGTAATGCATCAAGTTTTATGCTCTGCTCTTTGCAATCTTCCATACGTGGGGCCCCAATAAAGCTTAAAGCGAAGTTTCAAATGTTGGTTTCCACTTCTTAGGTGAAATAAATGGAGAGACTAACACCAAAAGTATTAAAGAATAGATTTATTAAACTCACCAGCGGTATGTTCTTACCTGTGCTTGGTTTGTTTCCCCTGATGTCTGTTACCGAGTAGAAAATAAGAACCACGCATGATTCTGGTAAGCTGGACTAGGAGAAGAGAATGCCTCCCCCTGGGGAAAAACTAATAGAACTGGGACCCTTTTCACTTTAACTAAGAGGTGAATAATGTGTGAGGAGGAGCAAAAAAAAAGATAAAGACCCAATGTACAAAATAGTGACAACAATGAAGGGCCTACTGGAGACATAATTCTAGCCATATTATATAAAGCAGGATTAAAAGGTAACAAACGTAGGCTACAAGGAAATGCTTTCTTATGAAGTGTATAATTAACCTGTAGCCAGGGGTTTAGTAAAAATCCAACACCTCCCTCATAAAAATAAATAAATAAATAAATAAATAAAAGAGCTATTTATAGCAGTCCTAAACCAGCTCTGCAGTTACACTGACTAATATTGTATTACAAAGACTCCCCTGCTTCCAGGCAAAAACTGATAGCCAAACGGGGTCAGGGAGAAAATGTTTCCTTTGGTGTAGCGTTTCACTGTTTCGTTATCTAATACAGAACCATCGAAGGGGCTGTGTAGTGCTTGCACCTCTGCTCACAGCACCTGGCTTTGGGACCCAAGAGGCTGCATTGAATCGGGCTATTGTTTTTATCCTGGATGGCAACACCTGTAGGCCGGTATGTAGGCAACATCTTGTGTTTCCAAAGGTGAATACAATGAATAGAATCACAATTGTTTCCATCAATACTGTGTTTGGATCAACAATCTATAACTATATGGGAGATCTCAATATATGTGTGAAATAAACAGAGCAGGTATGCCGACACTGAGGTAATTCAAAAGACAGCTCTACCATTTAGCAACTTGGATTTCAATTGTTGCATTTTTAGGTATGAAAAACACAGATATTATTCATCAAAGTGATTGTCCTGTGCATTTGTATACCTTATATAATTTATTTTTTCAGGGCTTTTTACTTCAAAGAAATCCCCACCTAATGACATTTCAGACTTTAAAATTTTTTCTGATAGCATGCTGGAATTCCCTCAGGGACAGGATTGTAAATAAGTGGATTTTTCAAAGATCATTAACAGATATTACAAACCAATTCAAACTGAACATTTTCTTTGTAAATTACTTCAACTTTTAAAGCCATTGGAGAAGAAATAAAAAAGACACAGAGCTATTTAATTTACTTAACCTGTCTACAAATTGCAGCTTTGTGCTCCATGGGCAATTGCATTTCCAACCAAAAAAATATCTCTAACTATCTCTAATAGAGATATTTTCTAAATTATCACATTTGATAAGTGATATTTCAAAAGATAGATTTTATACTTTTTTGTTTAGCAAGATGCCTGAGAATTGAGAGTGTTTATTTTATTGATATGGTTAAAGTTAAAACAGCCCTGCACTGTCTATACCTATTGCTTAATTAAACTCTCAAGTAATTAGCAGGTTCATCATCTCCTGAGCACATGGACAGTGGGGCTTGGGTGGTAGATGGGGGCATAAAGGGGCTCTTTTATTTAATAACCCAACCATAGTTTCTGGGCTAAAGAGCTAATACTTGGAGTAAGAAGCACCTTTACGCCCCATGTACATCAGGCCTGATTCTTATTTGCATCAACACCCCATTGTGTGTGTTTTCCGCTCAAAGAACTCCCATGGACTTCAAAGGGAGTTGCCTGCAAGGACAGGCGGCATGGGAGTCCTGAAAGGTTCCAGAACAAGCCTAGAGCTGGGACAAACCATGCCAAGACTAGCTCACGCTGGAGCCCCCAAACCATGTCACGAAATTAAATGGTCTCCCCTGCCTATGCCGTCCCACAGCGCACGTGGGAAATGTCCCCAGGCTTGCCAAGCACCGCGCTGGCTTCTCAAGCTACTACTTATAAATATTTGATGAGTGGTGCTCCAGTTATAAGAAAGTATGCTAATAAGAATATTCTTTGAAATTGGAGTCTAATGTAGACTTTAAAAAGGCTCATTGTTTGAGGTACTACAGGTTTCCTTTTTTTCCCTTTTAAAGTACAAAGTCAACTTACCACAAACCAAACAAAGTGATCTATTTATTATAACATCCTTTTGGAAGTCCCACCAACAAAAAATGGGTAGGGTCCTACGTGAAAGGATATTCTGTTTTGGGAAGGATCCATTACATTACTGAGCAGACACTAATGTTTCTGGAGTGTCTCTTGTGTGCCAAATATTTTAATTCTCCTCTTTTAATCCTCACCAGTAAATCATGAGGCAAACTGTATTTCTCCCATTTTAAAGATGGAGAAATGGGCTTCACAGAGATCATGCAAATTGTCTACTCCCAGGTCGCCCACGGTCAGTGCAGAGCTGGTCTGGAACCCAGATCTACCAGCCCTAAAGCCCACGTTTGTTTCTCTACCTCACACTACCTCCCAGGCGTCTGCCAATTTCAAGTGTCATGTTCACATCTGGCAGCAGCTGCCATTTTTCTGAAGAAGTAGAACTCAAAGTTTATGTGTTTCCTTCCACTCAAGCTCTGACAGGGAATTCTGTGTTCTGCATGCTGATCATTAAGATGCAAAAGAATCGTTTTGCCTCAAAGAGTTCCCAGGAGGATCCTACAGAATCCTAGGCAGTTAGGGCCCCACTAGCTGGTCTGAATGCCACAGATTTGGGTCTCACAATGCTGATGCCCTTCTCCGAACCACAGACAACAAAGGTGGCTCTACTGAGCATGGCAGATGCCCCTGGACACAAGTCCAAGGAGGAGGAGCAGGACAGGCAAGAACTCCAGGATGACAGAGGACCCAGAGCTCATCTGTAGACCGGCAGCACATCCAAAATCCTCACAGCCCATATTATTAAGTGTGGGGATGGGAGGGGAACACTGGGTCTTCCATTGATCTCCTTGTGTACCTCCCAAACCTCAGCATTTGGAAGCCCTAACTGAGGTGTAGGATGTGGCTACTGAGTGGTCACAGAGTGAGATTAGGGAGCCTAGTCCCTGCCTACCTGCTAAGCAGACACAAGCCAGGGCAACCAGGTTACCTCACAGGGGTAACAGGGGCCGACCATGACCACCCACGCGGTCCTTCCTGTTCCCAGAGACTCCTACAGCAAGAGCGCCTGAGGCCACTGAAGGATAAGCTGACCAGACGTCCTATTTTACATGGGACAGAAGACAATGGTACTGTCCCATTTCAAAGGGTACCTATGGTCAACCTAGTCTCGTTGGGCTAAATTCAAGGTGTCAGTAGCCTGACCCTACATACTGCTTGAAATGGAACAGTACCGTTGTTGTTGTTTTATCCCCATTTAAAATAGGACATCTGGGAAGCCGGGATGGCTCAGTGGGTTAAGCGCTCACTTTGCAGCCCCAGGGACTGAGGATCGAATCCCGGCCCTGGCCATGTGGACCCACATGCTGAACTGGGGAGTGGCCCCAGTCCGGTTCTCACCGGGGTGAAGACCCGGCCCAGTTCCTGCCCTGTGCAGCCCCCTGCCCAGCCCTGCACCCACCTGTGGAATGAAACTATGTGGAAAAACAAACGATGTGCAACTATGGAGACTGTTCTGGGCCTTCCCCCTTCTCTCTGTCTCTGCATCTCTCTCTCTCTCTCTGTCAAAAACAATAAGAAAATAAATAAAAAATCTTTAAAAAAAATAAAATAAAATGGGACATCTGTTCAGCCTACCAAAGGAGCCCAAGCAAGACCGTGTGCTCAGTGTGGTCACCATGTCCCCTGGTCTCCCTGCATGGAGGCACTGTTCCTGAGGCTGCTCACAGCGTCACAAAGTCTGTTCCCACCTCTGGAAGGCGGTTTCCTCATCTGCACCATGGAGACAGTAGTCCTGCCTGCTCAGCCCAGCAGTCTGGGTGATGACAAAGATGGGACGGCACTCCAGCTAGGAATCTAGGAAAGCACTTCATGCAAGCCAGGCTGGGGGGCCTGTGTCCCACTAACCTTTCCTTAATTCCAGGCACATTTCTCAACAGGAGACTTTTTACTGTATTCTCGTCACTGTAGCTTGGTCTTCTCAGGAAAATAAAACTAAATGGGAATGATGTTTCAGGTGACAGAAGTCAAAACTAAAATTAATAATAAAAGATGTTTTCTGAACACAGAACATCAATTTTAATATGTTTTGCACTCATTCAACAAATCTTTTTTATTACTAAATTTATCAGGGTGACATTGGTTAGTAAAGTTACAGAGGTTCCAGGTACACAATTCTACATTACAACACCTATGTTGTTACATTGTGGTCTCACCACCCAGAGTCAGTTTATTTTTCCCATCACCATATATTTGACTCCCCTCACCCCCTCCCCTATATCCCTTCTGCCTCCCCCTTCTGGCAACCACCAAACCATTGTATGGGTTCATGAGATGTTGTTTTTTTTTCCTGCATTGATTGTTCATTTATTCTGTTCTTTAGATTCCACATATAAGTGAGATCATATGATATTTGTCTTTCTCAGTCTGACTTATTTCACTTAGCGTGATACCTTCTAGTTCCATTCATGTTGTTCTTTACCTATACTGAGTTGAGACTTAGGCTCTGCATTACGTTGGATCGCTAAGCACTGGCCTTTACACTTATGAGCAAATCACATTCCTAAGCATGAATCACATATCTGAGGCCAGACAGGACCTGACGCCTGCTGATCTCTCAAACCTCATCCTGATCAACGTCCCCAAGCTCAGCGCTTTCCAGACACACTTCAAGGACACTAAGTGGGACTCCCACCCCCTGAGTCTCCCTGCCCCTAGTTGACTCTTCACCTGCTGGCCCCATCTCTTTAGTCCTGATTCGGTTCAAATGTTCCCTCCTTGGAAAGACCTTCCAATGCTTCCACCTCCGAAACGGCCCAGCCCTGCCAGGTCTGCCGGCCCTTTTTGGTTTCCTTCAGAGCAGTCATTGCCAATGCTTCCACCTCCCATATTTGGTGGTCCCTCGTGTGCCATTCACCTCCCCAACTCAGCTGCAACCTCCAGAAAGTCAGAGACCATCGCAGTCTTATTCCCTCACTTTGTCCCCAGGCCCCAGCACACACAGGACACAGGAGACTGTAGCCATAAAGAAGCTTTATCTGGTCAGGCACTTCGGGGCATCAGCTGCAGGGGCAGTCCTTGAACTGAATGAGAAAAGTTCTCGTTTTTCCCCCTCCTCTGAGCTCCAGTTCTTGCCGCAGCAGTTCATCCAGGCCTCCCCCCTGGGAGCCCAGCACGCACACCTGACCTGGAAGAAGGCCTGTGTTTACTCGCAGCCTGGCTAACGTCTTACCTGCTGGCCACAGTCCTGCCTGCCAAGGAGGCACAGCTTCCCCCTGTCATCTAAGTGTGAGATAGCAGTGAGCTCAGTGCCCGGCGGCGCCAAGTGTGCCTCTCAGGCGCTTCGGGGTCTCCTGTGTCTGAGTGACTTGGCTTTCAGGGACCGCAGAGCCTCAGCTCCCGCCACCGAGCGGATTCCCCGCCGTGCTGCAAGATGGAGCGTGGCAGGCCACTCACCGCATGCATGTCTTTTTAGTCTCACAATTTGTGTGTTTATTGGATCATTTTCAAATTAGAGAAGTGATGTATACTAGTTGTAATGAGTTGAAACAATACAAAAATGTGACCGAAAGCAAAGACAACTCTTTCTCCCTGCCCCACCCCACCACCATGCCTACATTCATGTGTTACTGATATATTATAGAATGTAATCTATACACAATGTATAGAATTTCACATACTCATTCATAATCATATATTCACATATAATTACACAGTATATAATTTTACATAAGTGGGGTCATTTACACTCTAGGGAAATTTTAAGGCAGCGTTCTATCTTTAATTCTCACCCATCTATGTACTTTGCTTGCCTTTCCTGGGTATGGTTACTTAGTGGAGAGTTCAGGTGTGCTCTAGCCAGAGGACCACACCTGTGTGCAGTGGCACGTGTTCCCCTTTCAGTCCTTAAGCACACCTGCCTTGGTCACACTGGCATTTGGGTGAGACTTCAGAGAGGCAGCCCTGCTGTGTTTTCTCTTCTCAGTTGCTGGTTGGAAGACATTTGAGGAGTTGTCTGTCCCCCACGCCCAACCCCCAGACCACAGACCACCCCGGGGCACTGTCTCTGGTTTCCCGTCACTCCCTGGCCCTGTAGCTTCCTTCTGTTTCTAATTGGCTCACATTTGGAGCCGACAACCCCTGTATTATTTCTGACCTTGTCTATTGCCAGTGACCTTCTCAGAATAACAAATCGATAGGCCACGGCCTCTTCCTCTCCCCATCCCTCCTCTTCAAAGCTTACCCAAGTGTTGGCCCACCACCTGTTACTCAGCCCATTTGTCTGCAAGTGACAATTTCTACCAACCCTCACGCTGCCATGTTGCAAATTTGATCAACACATTTATATGTTGCTTTGTACGTGTTGAACATATACAAATAGATTACATCAACTCCTTCTTATGATAGCCTTGTGAAATAGAGAGGAGTAATTACACTGGCCCTCAAAATAGATGGGTCTTAAAAGACATTAGCAGGCAATCTGCAAAGAAACTATTAAAATGGCCACAAGAAAAAAACACTCAGTTCCACTATTAATAAAAACACACATACACAAAGCATAAAAATATTGATTTACTTTTTGCTGATAAATTAGCAAATATTTTTTTAAATGGCAGTACTGACTATTCAGCAAAGGAGGGGCATGGCAGTACACTGGGTTATTTCAAGTAGGACTACATACGCCGGCACCTCACTGACTGACAACTTGCCAAGACCTAGTGAGTTAGAAAACCACGGCACCACGCAATTCCTCATAGAAATGTATCCCAAGGAGGTAAGCAAAGCAAGTTACAAAGTTTAGCTACAAGGGTATTTTAATATGGTCTGATTCAGTTGAAGTCATGCAATAAAATGCTTTAAGAGTTAAAAAAAATAATGTAGAAGAATATATAATCTGATGCAAAACTTTCTGCTATAGTACAATAAGTCACACAATTATACATGTTGTCTAAGTTTCATATAATAATAGATATACATATAAATATCACATACCCCAAAATGTCATGAAATGTTATCTCCAAGTGATGGCATTATGGATGATTTTATTTTCTTAATATCTGCTCATTAGTACTTTCTAAATTGTTTTCAATAACCACATATAATTTTGTAAAGAGAAAGACAAGAAAATGATAACATTTAAAAAATTGCCCTAGTCTCAACGGAACCCGTTCTGCATTTGATTCTTTCATGCGCTCACTCATTCTTTCAACAAATCGTTTTCGAAATCCTACTGTATCTGTGATAAGAATACAGCGATTGAACTCATTTAAAGTTTTTAAAGAAGACGTGACCTCTGCCCTGGAGAAAGTATTCTTAGTGAGTGGACGGAAGCCAGTCAGGGCTGCTGTTTCACCACGAGTAGCTGGCATCATTAGGCATTCCTCTTCGCTAAACCCAAGAAGTGGCCTCAGGGGGCATCAGTACATCTGGTCATTCTTGGGTGAGATTTAGCCTCACTACTGGACCTGGTCCTGAAAGAGTGGTTCCTGAGAGCGGACAATGGAGGGAAACACAGGGTGCCATTTACACAGGCTCTTAAAGCTCGTAGCTACTGTGTCTCCTGACAGCTCCAGACAAGTGACTGCAGTGGCCTGGCAGTGGGAGAAATGGTCCCATGAGTTGCATGACTACAGACAGTCATTGTAAGGCCCAAATGGATCCATCTTAAAGAACTGATCAGTGATAATTCTACAAAATCCCCCCAAAGAGTGGCTCTGAGTCTGCCTCTTGAATAAGCACCCAGCCTCCTCCAGTTCCTGGGGGATATTCCCCTTTAACTTGCACAACTGGAACCTCACACACACATCAAAGCTGGTGTTCCCAGCGCGGGAGACAACCCCAGTAAGTGCGACACGTGCACAGTCTGCAAGAAGCCTTTGCAGCCTCTAGGGTACCATTTTGCTATCCATGGGAACACTGTCGTAGTCTAACTTAATTCAAGGCATCTGCTTTGAGGTGGTTTGTTTCCACAATTTTTTCCCAGAATTTCTGTTGATTCTTCCCCAGAAGGCCACTTGTGACCAGTGTTCATTTGGAGGCCTGGCTGGGGTTCGGGGTGGGGGGAGGGACCATGGTGAAGTGAACTAGCCCTCCTGGGGACTGAACTCGTGACCTCATTAGCACAGGGTTCCAATCAACTGAGCCACCAGGCACGTACCTCATTTAAGGCACTGAAGCAATAATTTGCTAAATGTTAATTCTTAGATTAACTACAGATGAGTAGAGCTCCTAGGGGGAAGAAATGAGAGAGATTTGTTAATTCTAGAAAGGAAATTTGGGTCACCAGTAGATGATCCCTTTGGTTACTTTAAAGATGTCATTCCAGCATCTGAAGATGATCCTCATCAGAGTCTATACCACCATGATTTTTTTATCAATATCCTGAGCAGGAGACTTTCAAGGAAAAAGCAACTTGTGTCATTTCTGCACTTGTACAACACTGCACAATGATTTTTGTATAGATTACTCCATAGTTTCTGTTTTGCAATCAGACACAATATTTAGGTGGCTACATGAAGGAACGTGTTCTGTATCTGAAGCAGAGATAGCTCTCTTAGGAGGAAAGGGCTGGACCCCGTTACCTCTCCCTACCCCCAGGACCCTAATTCCTGTGGAGAGAGACCTTCCCACCCTGGGAAAAGGGACCACCCCCACTCCCTAACCCACAGCCCTGGCTCAAAGGATGCTGTAACCCACCCCACTCCTCTCTCTTAACTTATCCCCAGCCTGTGCCAAAGGAGCCAGTTTCACAAACAGCAAATATGGTTTGGAACAAAGTTTTGACACTGACTCAGTATCCTGTGCTCAGATTACATTTCTATGAATATTCCACCGACTTTTCAACTCTGCAGAGCAGTTTCTGCTCTGAGGCCACATTTAGCATTCAGGCCGTTTCAACTTCAGTTGCTCCCACCCCAATAGCAATCTTTGAAACTGATATGGCCCTGAAAGAACCCAGAATAACTTTTTAAGAATATTAATAATGGGCTAGGTTCCCAGTCTTTGTAATGTTGTGGAAGAACCTCTAGGAGAAAACACACTGGGAATTGAATTGAGTTTGTGCCCACGCCATGGAAAATCTTGCTTGAAATGTCTTGTTTTGCAGAATTTATACAAGGTGGAAGAGGATGGGAATAAAGCCTCGTATTTTGCACTTATCACCTTCTGCCCCAGGAGCTTGACCACCACCTTTAAAATACCCAGATCCCTACCTGTTGTAAGACAGACCCAACATCCGATGGAGAGAACCAGCCTGACATCTCAGCAGCACCCCAGCAAGGGGACCGTGGAAAAGTTAGGCACCTTCTCTGAGTTGTCAATTTCCTCACCTGCAAAATGTAAAACAGCAACTGTCTCCACATTACATGAAATAAGAACAGAAAATTCTTCCAGCTATTGCCTGGAACATAGTAACTACTCATTGAACCTTAGTTATTGTAGCTATTATCTGCCTCCTGAGAAGAACATGGCTATCTCAGTGAAAGAAGTCTGCATTCCAGATATCCTTTCTTTTATAAATGTAAAATAATAACTAAGTCCTGCAGTTGTACATCCGTGAAGAAGACACTGATGATTAAACTGACCACAACCAAGCTCAAACAGTGTGCTATGAAACAGCTAAGAGGTAGCAGTCTAAAAAAATTAATAAATAACTAGCCCTGATTTCCAAATGATGCCTTTAAAAATATTTTCCTATGAAATACATTATAAAATGGCATAAAGAACATTTCAAATGGGCACGATCAAAATACATAATCTTCATATCGTACTTCTCAACAACATACCAAATTTTTCAATCAACCTAAAAATTCTCAGGATTTCAAATTCTGAATCTATTAAAAAAAAAGTCTACCAATCCAAATAAAATCAGACTACATATATTTTTATCTGAAAAATATATTCTGAGACAGCCCTATTTTATACTGAAGAAACACACTTATAAGCATTTAGTAAGTTACATTTTAAAACTTCTACTCAAGTTGACAGTGAGGAACTAAATAAATAGAAACTAAATTGTTGAATTTTATCTATCTTAGAGTTGTGGGCTCAATTTGCGACTTTAATCTCCAGCAAGGAATATTAGTTCAATAAAATAAACATTTTTAATTTCCTCTATGTGTATTCTCAAACCACACCAATGCACATATCTATGGCTGACTTAAAAGACTTGTGAAGCAGCCCTCTGCTTACTTAAAAGAGGATGTTTGATTTTCTTATGAAAATGAAGGAATGGATGTGAGTGCTCATTGTTTTAATGTACTAAGCCCTTAATCGCTTCCAGTTCTGATTCATCAGAAAAGTAGTATTCTTGGGAGATGGGGGGGGGGGAGTCACTAAATATTGTCTTTCATTTTGAGATATTTATGTCTTGCCAGAAAATGATACTGTATTTTTTCCCTAATGATGAAGGATGAAAGATGGGGAGAATTCCATTTGGTGATTATGGGACCATGAAGAAGTAAACTGATTCAGAAAACAAAGCCCCAAAAGAAAAATAAAAAGTACTGGGTGAGGTGGAAGCATGGAATTCTTGACAAATAGTCAACTGGAGCCAGGATTGGTAATTTAATAACATCCTTGTTTTGTTAATGTTTGGCGAGTGTGGATGAAGCTCTGGGGCTTTAGCTTTGGGCCAGAATCTCTCTGCTGTCCGCTGTTACCTGAGCCAGCAAGGGGGTTTAAAAACGCAATCCCTGTGGTCTTTGCAAAGGGTTGTTAAATCTACAGAGGCCATGGTCAAGGGTCCAAGAGGTCATCTTTTTCACATAAACCAGAAATTATGACAGAACTTCAATCTCCACAGCTCAGTGGACAGTGAGAATCCCCTCCAGAGAAAGCTCATCCTGAACACTGTCCCCAAAGGCCTGGAGCATCACACCCAAATCAGGACAGGTGAATCCATGAAGGAAGACCCGCCCATTGCGATGATTCTCCCAAATCATTCTGATTCTCTGGGTAATTACTCCTCTTCATTTTGGACTGTCCTTCCCCCCTGCTTGTTACTGAGCACGTTTGGCAGAAAAAATTGCCCCAACTTTGGTCATCCCGACCACACCTGTGCACTTCAAAGGGGTCCACCTGAGCCGTGTAGGTGGTAAAACAGGTAAGGGGCATGCTGCAGTAACACATAGCCCCCTTCGGGGACCTGAAGGCCATGGAGTGTGGCCTTCTGTTAGCTCTGGTTCTCTTTCAAGTTTGAAGGGGAGAAAGTACCCCAGAAGTGAAATTGACATTTTTTAAAAAGAACATAAATTGAAGAATGAGAAAGATAAGTTTAGTTCAAACCCACTCCCTAGGACAGTTTGAGTTGCTACTTTTCTTCCATGACCTTTTTAATTCCTGGATTATGCAATGTGTAGAGAAAAACAAACTTAATTACTAAAATTCTTACCTAATTTTCTGGCACCATGATGGTCTGAACTAAAGCTTTATATGGGTCACACAAGTGTGGGGTCATAATGACACATGGTGGTAGTAGTGGAAGTACTGGTGGTGATGATGGTGATGCTGGTGGTGGTGGTGGTGGTGGTGGTGATGATGGTGGTGGTGGTGTTGGTGGTGGTGATGGTGGTGGTGGTGGTGGTGATGGTGGTGATGGTGGTGGTGGTGGTGATGTGGTCATGATGGTGGTGGTGATGGTGATGATGATGGTAATGGTGGTGGTGATGTGGTCATGATGGTGGTGGTGAGAGTGGTGGTGATGGTG
>PVKE010009073.1:0-40280 GCA_004027555.1 Craseonycteris thonglongyai | reverse complement strand
AACTACTTATTTTGACATCTATTTAAGGCCTCTACAAAAGCCAGAAACCAGCCCTGTGCTAAGCAGGTGTTAATATCATGCCCACTGATTGACTGATTTGCAAATTAAAAACTCTTAGCTTTATAAAAATAAAATAATGTGTGTTTTATTGTACATTCATTTAAAACACTCAATAATAAACTTTGTTTTCACAAAATGTTTTTTTAAGAAAAATGTATCCCTAAAATATCTTTTATAAGGCTAATTACTGTTTTAATGTTTATGTGACTCTTTCTATCTAAATAGACTCAAAAGCATTTTGTGAACAGATTTATTTCCTATATAGCATGTTCCAGTCAATTAAAGTAAAATTCAATTAAAATGCAACCTCTTCTGAAGTAGGGCACAGCAGATGTTTAACAGCTCACAGTGATACCTCACAGCAGTAAAACTCAAGCAATAGTTGACAAACAAAAATGAAGAATTCATCTTCTATTTAAGTTACAAGAGCAATAGAGAGAAGCAGAATGTAATTACCCAAATTAGAAATTTTCTGTGACACTGAGGTTACCATCTCCACTATTCACAGAAGGAACAAGGGATATTTATTGATCACATGCAGCCAAGGACACTGCTTTATGTCTCTGCTGATGAATAGCCCCCTGAGGCACATGGCCTCCAAACACTCCACTGATGAGAAATCACAGCAAAGCTGAGAATGCTCTTCAGGTTTTCAAATAGGCAATCCCTGACTCCTTACTCTCCTACCCCGGGGCTAGAATGGGGCTTGATCCCCAAACTGTCTATTGAATGACACAGTAGAATATGATATAAATGATGCAGCTATGGTGTCTTTTTTTGTCTAGTGCAGGAGGGATATTACTGATATTCAATTCAGATCTGAGTCTGGATGGAGTGAAAAACATTCTGATGACTTCTTTCTGTGATTTTCATGTTCACTGCTGCTGAAGACTTAGGGATACTGAGGCAGATCAGTGTTTCATCTACAAATAGAGATGTAATTTGAAGAGAGTTACTACATAATATCAAAGCAGCCTTACAAAGGGTAAAAAACAAAACAAAACAAAAACAACATTATACTGGAAAGTACCTGGATGGAAAACTGAATATGTCTCACAAGCCAGTTTGATTATCCTGTATGTACTAACCATGTGCCTTACTATATTTTGTTTAATTTAAATGCTGGACAGACTAGGTTTTCAGATAGAAATGAAAAAGAACAGCCTCTTACTTCAGTTTAAGTTGAACCTAAGGACAATTTGACTCAATTTTGCCTTAATCTGATAAAATTCTAAAATTAAAAATAAGCAGAAACACGTTAAAGGATTTCTCTCTGAGTAAAATTTTTACATGAACTAGCCATCGTAATTCTCTTATATAATTTTTTCATTTTGGTAATAGCCACCTGCAAACAACTTACTAATACATACAGAACTAACAATTTACTGATGCATATAGAATTAACAATTATTTCTCCCCTGCATCCTGAGGGAAAGACATCTCAATGGTATGAAGGAGAGGAGAACCAGCAGTTTCTGGAAAAGGCATTGTTTGCTTCTAAGTCACAGTTAATTTAGATGTTGCTATAATAATATTACACAATATGAAATATAAAGAAGGCTATTTAGATATTATTCTATGACCTCATCTCTAGCTTATGGATTGCAGAGATTAAATACTGAGATAGATAGTTTTCTCCTGTGTATGAGCAACAGAAGTCTTCCTTATTAAGAGGTTTATATGGACCTGATTTTCTCAAGATCAAGCAGATACAAATCAATGTTTATTACACAGCTACTATGTGCACAAAACAGTACTGAGTGGTAGATCAAAAGATAAACAAAATGAATCCTTACAATATTTCAGGAATCTTAGGAGATAAGAAGGGGCAAAAACTAAGAAACAAGATCAAGCAGAACATTTATGTTAGAGCCAGAAACTCTATTAAACTTTTTGTATGCTGGTGCTTCCCCTTGAGAGTAGAGTTTTGAATTAGGTCTTCCAAACCTCAAGTTGTTTTTAAGAGCATACAAACACAGTGCTGGAATC
This sequence comes from Craseonycteris thonglongyai, assembly GCA_004027555.1. Taxonomy (NCBI): domain Eukaryota; kingdom Metazoa; phylum Chordata; class Mammalia; order Chiroptera; family Craseonycteridae; genus Craseonycteris; species Craseonycteris thonglongyai. The sequence goes on along the minus strand of PVKE010009073.1, from coordinate 38,231 downwards.
AAGAAAGTCATCTTTGACAGCAGAATAATCATTTCTGGTTACGAAAAGGAGAATAAATTTGGAGACTAAGGTAGAGGCTGTCATCTCTCTCCAGACTGAGATTTTTCCCATCTCCTGACAGACTTCATCCATAAATAACCTCCTTCTCTTGTATCTGACAAGCCTCTCCTTGATCATGGGGTCCTTCTCAGCACAGAATTTTATAAGCTTCCTTATGTCTAAGCCAGGCCTGGGCAGACTTTGTCAGGGCAAGGGCTACTTCTCCAAGTGTCATGGTCCAGTACCTATTTATTTTATTATTCAGGCGGTCACCCCAAAATTGCTTGGCTGTCCACCGGTGGACCATGATCAATGACTTGTTCAGCACTAGTCTAAACTAAACATATAAACAAGAAAAATCTTACCTGGACCCTGAAAGCTTTCTACATAGCTCAATCTTTCTCCTTCCCTTCACAGAGACAGACTGGGAAAAGGACTTGTCTGCACTTAATCGCCCTTGCTTATTTATCTAAGTTTTGCCTCAGACATTGGAAATTTGGCACCACACTATTGAGACTGCTTTCCTAAGATTACTAACACCCACTTTTCTGTTGTTCTTCTCAGTACTGCATTGATCCTGTTGATAGTTTTATCAATCTTGAATCTCTCATTACAACTGCCTCAATGACACCACTATTTCTAATTTCCTCTCTCTCAGACCACTCATTCATGGCCCACTTCACAGGTACCTCTTCTTCCATCCACCTCTTCAATATTACTCTTTCCCAGAATTACATTCTTAGTCCTCTTGTTTTATCAGTCTCCGAGAGAATCCTAGAGAGTAAAAATAATATGAGCTTCTGAGATAGTCAGGATTATCTGAGTATTGATTCTTCCAGTTATTATTTATGTGATCTTCAGCAAGTTACTTGATTTCTCTGAACCTCAGCTTTCTTATCCTCAGTAATATAGGTCTGATTATGCATATACCCAGCAAGTTCTTGTGAGAAACAAGTGTGAAACCAAAAGTAAAGAAATCATCATGGATCTGCCACATGGTACATACTCAGTAAATGTTCATTTCTCTTCACCTACCACCTCTCTTAGTGAAAGTATATTCTCTATCAGGGACTATCAGATCCTATCGTTTACCTCACTCCCACTTGGAGTTCCATTGCCCTTAAAGCTCTTGAATCAATTACTCTCTTGTTTTTCCACTATGACTCCCATCTCAGTTTGGGGTACCTTCATCCATTATCTGGACTATTACAGTAGTCTTCAAGTTGATCTCTGTCCAGTCATTTCCACTACCACCCCCAATTCCATCTCCCTCCATAGATACCATCTGATGCATCTTCTCTACTGGGGAGCCTCTGTAGCTCCCCATTGCCTAGAGAACAAAGCTCACATATTTTACATGACCTACAAAGCCTCTCAGAGTTTTCCTTTTATTTTAACTTTCTACCTTTATCTCCAGCTCCTTTCCACAGACATCCTGCCCTCCATTCTTACCAATCTAGTCATAAGTTTCCTAACTCACATCTCCTTATATTCTCTCTGCCTTTTACATGATGATTCTGCTACTGTGTGTACTCTGTACCCTCTTGTTCATCCTTCAAACTTCAGCTTAGTTATCACCTTCTCTATTGAGCCTTACCTAATATTTTTCCTACTTCTACCCTTTATGCATTTTTCAATTTAACAAACATTTATTTCTTTATTTAACCAATGCTTATTAGACACTGAAGTAGTTATCTATAGCTACATAACAAAATACCCCTAAACATGCTGTACTAAAATAAATAACATTTATTTTTTTAAATATGTTCCTGTGTGTGAGAAATTTGGACACAGCTTAGTGCAGTTTTCTGGCTCATAGGCTTCAATTAAGGTGTCTTCTAATGCTGTAGTCATTTTAAGATTAAACTGATTAAGTATTAACTTTCAAGCTTATTCATGGTAATAGGATTGAGTTCCTGGAGAGTTGATGAACTGAGTGCTTCAATTTCATGCTGGCTGGTGATCTAAGGTAGCCCTTAGTTCCTCACCTCTCCACAGTCATATCACAACATGGCAGCCTACTTAGTCAGGGAAAACAAATAAGAAGGGTTAGGGACCAGCAAGATGGAGGTTATAGTCTTCTATAACTTTATCTCAGATGTGACACCTCCATCACATTTACCATAAAGTGTTCATTAGAAGCAAACTATTCATTAGCTCTGAAAGGGAGAGGATAACACAAGGGCATGAATCCAGGAGGAGAGATCACAGTGCCAACTATCACAGGCAATAAATACTGGACTATGTTTCTCCTGCCATTAAGGAACCTAGTCTAAGAAGGGAAGAAGATATGAGTACAAATAGTTGCAGTAACTTGAAAAGTGATGTAATAGAGTAGTATGCAAGTGCATTTATTAGAAAGATACTTGGCTGCAAGTAACAGCAAATCTAATTACAGTGGCTTAAACATATAAAAGTTTATTTTTCTTACATAAATGAAATCTAGAGGCAAGTTATTTCTACCATTTATTTAATGACCCTCAATAAGAAGTTCAAATCATTATAATATTCTCAGTCTTTAACTTATGCTTTTCTTGACTCAGGGATCTATGATGGTTTACTGCACCTCCAGATACTGTCTTGTTTTAAGGCAAGAAGAAAGGCATAAGGGCATTAGATTTTCTCATCCCATAGCTTTGTTTCTGTGTTTGGGAAGAAAAGCTTTCCTCAAGAGATTTTTCTTTTGGAAGCAATGACATAACACAATTAACAATATAGATTTTGAAGACAGATTCACTAGGTTTAAATCCAATGCAACCATTTGTAAGTTGTTTGACTTTTTTATGTTTCCTAACTAATCTGTTTCTCACTTTTCTCATCTTCAAAATGGTTATACCAATTTATTTAATACAATTATTGTGTGAATTAAATCATTAACTTACACAAAGATCTTAGAACAGCACCTGTGTGCACTTTGTATATTATTTGTTATATTATTGATACTTTTATCTAGTGAACAAGAACTAGGTCACATGCCTATTCTTGTATGGATCATGGACAAAAGGAATGCAATTATGTGACCATTTTGGACCAGTGGCTCATCCTTTAGGGTTGGATAGGGACCTATTTACCTAAGATCAAAGGATCCCACCTACCTGCTGAACAAATTGGGCTGTGGTATTAGGGAGCAAGGTGGCAGGGGAAAAAAAGAGACTGTTGAGAAGGCACAGGTATCTTGGAAATTGTGATAGGCAGAATAATAGCTTCCCCAAAGTGCCAATGTCCAAATCCCTGGAACTTGTGCAAATACCACCTTACATGTTAAAAAAGACTTTGGAGATGTAATTAAATTAAGGATCCTTAGATGGAAAAACTGTCCTGTATTAACCAGGTGGTCCCAATGTAAAAACAAGAGCCCTTATAAGTGAAAGGAAGGCAAGATAGATAGGTGCAAAGGAGAGGTGAAGTCAGAAGCAGATACTCGAGTGATCCAAATCACTTTGGATTTCTGACCTTTAGAACTACAAGAAAATTAATTTCTGTTGTTTTAAGTCAATAAGTTTGTGGTAATTTGTTACAGCACCAATAGGAAAGTAATACAGGGAAGAAAAGTGGAACCCTACCCTTTTCCTTTCTCTTCTCGACTTGTACGCATATCTTAGGCTCACCTTCACCACAGCACTATCACATCCCTCTCACTGAACTGCAAAGTCTTTGAGGGCAGGAATGGTCCTATTTCCTTTTGTATCCTCAAGACCAAACACATTTTATGACACATAGGAGTAGACACTGAACTATTTTCAACAAATAAATGGATGAATTAATCAAGAAGTCTCTCACCAAGTAGCAATTTGTTAAAGATTACAACTAAGGTGGAAAGTTAAAATCAATTTCTAAACTCAATCAGTGAAAATGACTGGATCCATACTAATACAGAATACATAGGACAGGGTTTTAGGAAGCCACAAAGGAAAATATGAAGCATCCTAACAATATATGGTGTGGTGTGGTGTGGTGGTGGTGGTGGTGGTGGTGGTGTGTTTGTATGTGTAAACTTTGAACACTTTGCTCTCTGTGGTGGGCTAAAAATAAGCAGAGGATGGTGAGGGAGAGAGGGACAGCACCAAAAGCCAAGAAAGAAAGGAAAATAGACTCTTAGAATTTTGAACAATGTTTTACCAAAGTAACTAAAATACAAGGCATTGCCAATCTAGATCAGTTAGATAGGTTTCCCCAAATTGAACCCACATGGGAGATCTATTAGATAAGTTTCCCCAAACTGAACCTACATGTAAGAATTTAAGCTATTGAATATGTTAGAAGCATTGTTGCTAGGCTAAAATATAGGTTTTTAGTATATTTTAGTATACTTATATTAATGGCTTGCAATTTTCAGGCACCATTTCTTCTCTTAAAATCACAAAATGAAAATTTTATTCATTTAACTACCAGGCTGCCTAGAAACTACTAATTTTCTTAAACTGTTATTAAAAGGAATTTTAAACAAGAACTGCAACACTTTCAGCTACCAAACCTAGAATATCAAAGTGACTTATCTGCTGTGCATGTATTTATTTACTTAACTCAACCTACTTTCAGTTCAGTTGAAAATCAGGAATAATTACACTTAAAGAAAAAAGAACACCTCTATTTATTTATAAAGGACATGATCATAGGCTCATATTGCTTCTCACACTGTTCTTTCTCTAATTTTATTACTCAAAAAGAGGAAGAATTTGGTTACCAAATTTAAATTTGGTGGTTGTTGGGAAAAATATTTTTGACAGCAAGAAATCTTTATTATTTATGATACAAAAAAAAAGTTGATCTCTGAGCCCAGACATTGAAGGAAATCAGCTTGGGTATTTTCCACTTTCCTTTTGGAGTGCATCCCACCTTGGGTACAGATTACAGATTTGTCCCTCCTAGTCATAAAGGAAAATGCATTCTCATGTCACCTGAGAAATACTTTTTTGTAGAACACAAGCTTTATGAATAACAGAAAGGAAAGTATTTAGCATATGTACACCCCAAGGTGTAAAGCCTGGGTATCAAAAACTGCCTGGTTGCAAATTCAGATTTACCATTGATGAAATGAATATTCTCACTGCATCTCAGTTTCCTTCTCTATAAGGTGGAACAATGATAATAGTAGTAGGACATGTGCCATAGGGTTGTTGTAGATTTTAAACTCATTGACTAATATAAAGTGCTTAGAATAGGTCTTGATCTATAGTAGGCTTATAATAAATTTTAGCCCTTATTATAATCCGTGGCTGTTCTGAATGACCTCATGATTACTTACATAAATTCTGTATGATTGGTTTCAACAAATCATGAAATATTTGTGGTAGAAAAAAAAAACATTAAAAATCACTTGGTCCAATCCCTTCTAGCTCTCTTTCCAATTCATCTTTTTAAAGTACTCAGTGATCTTTCTAAAATGCAGATGTGATCAATGACTCATCATTTTCAAGGTAAAGCCAAACTGTTTCACCTGGTTTTATCTGTAGTTGCTTACCTCCCCTCATCATATTTCAACAATTTAAGTCTGTTTTGTCAAGATCTCCTTCTTCTACCTTGGACCTTCTTGGGAGCTGTTGCTTCTGCCTCAAATACCCTGCTAGTGATCTCACTATTCTAACTTCTACTTGCTTTAAGGTAGGATCCCTTCTATGTGCTTACAGAGAACTTCTATACTTTCTCTACTAACACTTATCATATTATAGTTGCTTTGCCAGTATCTAGCTACATACTCCAGTTCAATGAGATGAAGGATCATTCCCATCTTCTCTATAGTTTTATCTTCAAGACCAAATTTGATTCTACCCAACAGATGGTGGTGTAAGAGGAGAACCTGGATATCTACCTGGGAAGGGACTTTTGAACAAAGGGGAATCCACCAGGGAAACCCTGAGAAACACCCTCAAATGAGAGAACCATGCAATGCAAAACAACACCTGAAGGCTAGAGGAAAAAGGGACAAATCGGAGAGGGAAGGGGAAGGAACAGTAAGGGGACAAAGAAGCAGAATGCAACCCAGGGCTGGCAAAAACAAAGGGGGATTGGGGGACTATGGTCAAAGTGGAGCTAGATCCTGGGTGGGTTGGAAGCCAAGACCCAAGAAGAGTGGAAGCCCCATGAGACTGTGGACAATTTAACATCCAAACTCCAGTGGCAGCACACTGTTCCCCACTCAGATCACCATGCCTGAGGTGAAATAGGGACTGTGGAGCAGGGATGGCTAAACTTCCTAAGATGGTGAGAGAGCAGGGCACCAGCCCACCAGCTGCAGCATGGCACACCAAGTCGCTGGCTTACAGAAGAAGCACAGCTGAAATGAATATGAATCGGCTCTTTGGGAGCTGCTTTACAAGCCACTGGCTCTTAAAGTGAAAGAGCAGCCCAAGCAAAGCAGAGGATGGAGAAAGACTGAGTCATGCACCTCAGATCTGATGGGCCAGCCTCCATGCCTGCAGCAGGTACTGGGTCCTTCTTTTGACCATGCATGTGTACCTGGCACCCAGCCAGCAGGGTCGACACCTGAAGCCCAGAAGCACGCACTCAAAAGAGTGAATGGTCTCTGGGTCACAGTGAGAATAGGAGCACAGCCAGGAAGGCAGAATGCCCTTCTGGAGGAGGCTGGAGAGGAAAGAGCAGGGCTGAACCACATGACAGTCCCCCTACTGATGGCTCTATAACAACTAGGCCAGCACCCTGAAGCCTAAAAACATGGACCCAAACAAAAACTGTCTCTGGGTATGACTGATTTTAAACCCAGATCCAGAAAAACAAAACGTGCCCTGGGAAAAGGGTCAAGATGGTGCACACACTGATCTGCCAGCTACCCTGCTGACAGAAATTTCATGCCCTCACCAGTTCCTACCCACACCCACACCTTGACTGCTCTGCCTTCTATCAGCTAAGCCAGTAACCTGGAGTGCAACCCCAGGATAGAGAAACTGACTGCTTCCCTTGTTCTCTCCCAAAACTCATCCCCCGTCAACAGAGCCCTTACTGCAACCTGCTGAAGAGAAGAGATATACCAGGCTGCAGTCAGACCACAGCCCACCTCACTCTCCCAAAGAGGTGGAACATTGAGACTAAGACAGTTGGGACAAAAAATAAGGGAAAAAATGGGGAGAAGTGGGGAGAGAGAAAAGCCCATCTTCTAGGAAAACTCCCAGAGGGAAAACATACTGATGCCTAAGACAAAAAACAAACAAACAAACAAAACCCCACATGAAATACAATGAGCACCTCAGAATCCAAAGCTGTTCCAAAAGAATATGGAAAATTTTTAGGAAAGAAGCTTACAGATTTGGAAACAAATAATCTAAGTGAAACAGAATTCAGGGCTGCAATTCTCGACACTCAGAGAGCTCAGTGAATGCTAGCAAAGTGCCCAGACACAGTTAAATGACCACAATAAGAAATATTCTGATCAAAATGAATACTTTACCAACAAAATTGAGAAGTTAGAGCAGAATCATGAGGAACTCCTTGAAATGAAAGGCATAATGGGAGAGCTGAGAAAAGAACTAACTAGCATAGAAAACAGGGCTGACTAGGTGGAGGAAAGAATTAGTGACATCGAAGATAGAAACAAGGAAATTTCACAGCTGGAATAAGAAAGAGATATGAGAGTCAAGAGAAATAAAAGATCCTTACAAGAACTCTCTGATTACATCAAAAAGAACAATGTTAGAATAATAGGGGTACCAGACAGAAGTGAGATAGAATCTTCTTGGAGCCTTTTAAACCAGATAGTAGATGAGAATTTTCCTAACCTATGGAAAGAGCTGGAACCTCAAATTCAAGAGGAAAACAGGAGACCTAGCTACCTAGACTCTAGCAGATCTTCTCCAAGGCACATTGTTCTGAAGATGACAAAAACCAAAGACAAAGAAAGAATCCTCAAGGCTGCCAGGGAAAAACAAAATATAACTTCCAAAGGAAAACCCATCAGGTTGTCATCAGACTTCTTAGAAGAAACTCTACAAGCCAGGAGGGAGTGGAGCCCCATCTTCAAAATTTTAAAAGAGAAAATGTTTCAGCCAAAATTAACTATCCAGCAAAATTAACCTTTAGATATGAAGGAGGAATTAAGGACTTTTCAGATATATAGAAGCTAAAGGAAGTCTCCAGCACAAGACCGGCATTCCAAGAAATACTGAAGGAGGCTATTTGACCTGAATCAAGAAATCGAAATAAATGGAGAGAAGTTGGGATAACAAAGAAATAAAAAGGAAGGAAGAAATGAATACAGGGGAAGCCGGGATGGCTCAGTGGGTTAGGCGCTCACTTTGAAGCGCCGGGAACCGAGGATCGAATCCCAGCCCCGGCCCATGCGGAACCATATGCTGAACTGGGAGCTCCCCTAGTTCAGTTCTCTCTCTGTCTCTGTATCTCTCTCTCTCTCTCTCCTCTGTCAAAATAAATAAATAAATAAAATATATATTAAAAAAAAAAGAAATGAATACAGGAAATCCTCATATATCAATCATCACCCTAAATGTAAATTGAATGAACTCACCAATAAAGAGGCACAAGGTAGCAGACTAGATTAAAAAACAAAATCTCTATGCTGTCTACAAGAGACTAGACTCAGGGTAAAAGGATGGAAAACAATACTCTAGGCAAATGGTATTCAGAGAAAAGCAGGAGTGGCCATACTGATTTCTGATGAAATAGACATCAGGATAAAAGTAATAATAAGAGATAAAGATGGACATTTCATTTTGATGAAAGGGACAATGCATCAGGAAAACATGACAGTCATCAATATGTATGCTCCATAATCAGGAAGCACCAAAATTTACAAAGCAATTACTAATAGATCTAATAGGAGAATCTGACAAAAATACAATTATAGCAGGGGACCTAAACACCCCCTTGACAACATTGGACAGATCATTCAAGCAGAAAATAAAAAGGAAATTGCAGCCTTAAATGATACATTACAGGAAATGGACACAGTTGACATTTATAGGACACTCTATCCTGCAACACAGGACTATACATTTTATTCTAGTGCACATGGAACATTTTAAAGGATAGACTGGGGGTGGCGAACCTATGGCATGCGTGCCCAAAGTGGCACATGGAGCAATTATTTCGGCACTCGGAGCTGGGAAGGCGATAAGGACAATTTCACGGTGAGTTTAGATTACAGGGTCCAAATAACAACTAAAATTGATCTGACTAAGTTGCAGATGGAAAGACAAAGAGCGCCATATACGTTTTTTAATTATAAGGTGTACTTTTCTGTTTTATTACTTGCTTTGGTTGATGCCAACTGTAAATTTATAGCAATAGATAGATGTTGGGTCATATGGAAAAGAGGGGGACAGTGGAATTTGTGTGAAGTCTGTCATGGGGAAACAAGTGCTTTCGGGAAATATATTTCCTCCAGATGAGAGACTTCCTGGTTCGAATAAAGTAGTGCCCTATGTTATAGTTGGATATGAAGCTTTCAGATTACACATACATGGCATGAAACCATACCGTAAAATAACAGCTCGAGGAGAAAAATCTAAAGTCATCTTCAACTACAGGTTAACTCGTGCTCACAGAGTAACAGAAAATGTGTTTGGGCTATTGAGTCAAATTTTTCGAGTATTCTACACTCCTATTGCTGTCACACCTGCAACATGTGAACAACTTGTAATTGCAGCATGTTGTTTGCACAATATACTGAGGAATGGCTATTTAGAGCACCATCAGTGGCCACATTATGAATACAATTCAAGTATAGATCCACCAGCGAGTATGGTATGCAAGAGCAGATGGTTTTGAAGTTAGAGAAATATTCATAAATTTTTTCAATGAAGAAGGAGCGCTACATTGGCAAGATGAACGTGTATTTAGATTCAGCAGCAGCCATTGATGGCGTTTGACTGTTTTGTGTACTTAATTGGTAATGTTTGTAAGTAAATAAATATTCATTAAAATTTTCACTTAACCATTATTTCCAAGTTCTGAGGAAATGACAACCCAATTGTTCTCCTTAATCTGAAAATCTTTGAAGTCTTTATGTTGATGATTGTAAATGCACGGATGGTTTCTAACTTTTTCATATAACTTTTCATCATCTCTCAAAAAAATCGCTGTGCCATGGTGAAGCAGAAATATCACTGAACTGCCCGACTAGATGTCCGCGTCTTGACCGCTCACGCAGCAGTCAAGACGCAGACATCGGGCTCCGCAGTCAAACGCGACGGCTGAGTCATCTCAGCAAAACAATACCATTTGATATACATTGAATGAGTACACTGCAGTGACTTTCAACTGCTGGATGCAGCTACCGGCCGCGGCCGCTGGACACTCCAGTGAAACCAAACCTTTAGTGGCCTCTGCCATCGGAACAATTCTTTTGACTTGGAGTCGTCAAGCATTTTCTGCACGGTATGCTTTGTTTCCATGCGCATCAAAGCATGCTCAACATTGTTCTCATATGTCACATATGTGACAGAGCAAGACTAGTAGATCATCCACATCAGTCAGAATATATCCATCGCTTCGATACCACCACTGGAGTGCTCTCTTTCTTTGAAGTTTGGGTTCAGGTCATTCGAAGAAACAGGAAAATTCATAAAATATGCAGACAAGGTAAAACTAAACGAACTGAAGTTAGATATGTTCCAATGGATTAATTTGTATGATTTTGAAATGCAGTTGATTGACTTACAGAGTAGCTGTATTTGGAGGCAAAAATTTATTGATTTGAGACATGAATTAGAAAGTATTGAAAGAGAAAGGTTAGCTGGGTCAACGCTGAACAATGCAGAACATTAAATTCTGAAAACATGGAATTCCTTGCCTGAAAATTTTCAGTGTCTGAAAAATGTAGCAGTGGCAATACTCTCGATATCTTCCTCTACTTACTCATGTGAATCATTATTTTCAATTATGAACCTAGTCAAGTCCGATTTTAGGAGTAACTTAACTGATGCCTCAAGTGCAGCTTGTGTAATGTTAAAAACAACAAAATATAAACCTGATGTGATTCATCTGTCTTCTTCTGCACAACAACAGAAATCACACTAACAATGATAGAGGATTCTTTAATTTTCATGGGTACTCCGTGCATTTGACGACTAATGTTTATTATTATAATTTAATCCTGTCACATGTTTTTTTCCTTTTTGTTTCATATAAATTATAATTTTATTATAATATCATGTTATTCTACACCAAATAAAAATGTAATAAATGAATAATAGAGCTTTTCTATGGTATTTAATTTATATAATTACCTTTGTTATGCACTCTAATAAAATATTTAAACTTCAAAACAAATAATTGTGAATACCATTTAAAAAATTATTGTTTTTTGTTATAAAAACATCCTATGCCTCTTATAGACATAAAAATAATCGATACCTCTATCTCACTTGATGGGTTGGCACGCGAGTCGAGTGAGTATACTCTTATTTCATAAACTTTGGCACTCAATTGCCAAAAGGTACGCCACCACTGGGATAGACAATATCCTGGGACTTAAATCCAACCTCAGCAAATGTAAAAACATTCAAATCATACCAAGTGTATTCTCAGAACACAAAGCTTCAAAACTAGAGATCAACTGTAAAAAAAAGGAAAAAAAGCAGAAAAAATTACATATACATGGAAATTGAACAGCATACTAATAAAAAATGACTGGATCAAAGAAGAAACAAAACAAGAGATTAGAAAATTTGTAGAAATGAATGACTATGAAAATGCAACATACCAAAATTTCTGGGACACAGTGAAAGAAGTAATATCAGGGAAATTTATGTCATTACAGCCCTATCTCAAGAAACAAGAAAAACTACAAGTAAACATTCTAACACCCCATCTTAAAGCAATAGAAAAAGATAAACAAAGGAACCTTAAAGACAGCAAAAGGAAAGAACAAATAATAATTAAAGCAGAACTTAAAACATAAAATTCAGAACAGAAAAACAATAGCAAAAATTAATGCAACAAGAGATAGTTCTTTGAAAAAAATCAATAAAATTGACAAACCACTGGCTAGGCTTACCAAAGGACAAAGAGAAAAAGCTCATATTTCCAGAATTTGGAATGATAGGGGAGAGATCAGAACTTACACTACAGAAATACAAATAATCATAAGAAATTATTATGAAAGACTCCATGCCATCAAATTTGACAATCTAGAGAAAATGGACAAATTTCTATAAACATATAGTTTACCTAGACTCAACCAAGAAAAGTTGGATAACCTAAATAGACCAATCAGCAGTACAGAACTTGAAACAACTATTCAAAACCTGCCCAAAGGCAAAAGTTCTGGACCAGATGGTTTTACCAATAATTTTATCAAGCATTCAAATAACTAATGTCCATCCTCCTCAGACTACTTCAAAAAAAATTGTAGAGGAGGCAATACTACACAACTCATTCTATGAAGCCAATATTTCTTTAATGCCAAAACCTAGGATGGTCAATACTAAAAAGGATCACTATAGGTCATTTTCCCTGATGAATACTGATGCAAAAATTCTAAACAAAATATTAGCTAACAGAATACAATAATTCATTAAAAAGATTATTCATCATGATCAAGTGGAATTCATCCCAGGGGCACAAGGATGGTTTAACGTATGCAAATTGATCAATGTAATCCAGCACATAAACCAAAGGATAAAAACCACCTGACTATCTCAATTTATGCAGAGAAAGCATTTGACAAGATAAAACATCAACTTATGAAAAAAAACACTGAGGAGAAAAGATGGCAGCATGAGAGGAGAACGCCGATAACTGCCTAGGAAGGAACTTGTGAACAAAGGGGAATCCATGGGGGAAACCCTGAGAAGCAACCTCAACTAAGAGAACCACACAACGCAGAACAACAACCAAAGGTTTAGAGAAAAAAGGGGAGAGTGAGAGAGAGAAGGGGAAGCAGCGGTTCGGGAACAGGGACTCAGAGCACAACCTGGGGCTGGCAAAAACAAAAACGGATTGGGGGACTACGGTCAAATTGGAGCTGAATCAAGGGCGGGCTGGAAGCCGAGACCTAGGGAGCTTGGAAGCCCCACAAGACTGTGGACAATTTAACATCCGAACTCAAGGAACAGCACTCAGTACCCTAATCAGATCATGGAACCTAAAGTAGAACAGGGAATGTGGAGCAGGGCAGCTGCACTTCCCGGCGGGCGGGATGAGAGCAGGGATTCAGCCCACAACAGCTTGGCACTCCTGATTTATGGAGGAGATTGACTGTGAGGGAGCACATTTTGAAGACAGGGCTCTTGGAGTGAGGGCTGGGGCTTGAATGGACATAACTGCATTAGATGTGCTTAGAGTAAATCCGGTGGTCTCAATAGAGCTGTGGGCCTAGAGAGGCTGCTGGTGGAGCTGAAACCTGTGCACACAGGGCTTTTGGCACCCCACCCACCAGGCCAACACGGCACTGCTGCATGCATGAGAAACCGGCTTTTGGCGCCCTGCCCACCGGGCGGCCACGCCACCTACACCCACGTGGATAACCTGGCTTTGGGTACGCCTCTGACCGGGTCGTGGCTGCACCCCATCCTGCATGGCAGAGCAGGCCCCTGCCAAGCCCGAGCCCATCAGCGCCTCTGCCCTGCGGGAGCAGATCACAGACTCAATTGAAGGAGGGGCGGTCAGCAGAGGGGAGAAAGACCAGAGCTCCTGCGCCCCACCCACACTGAAACACCAGCCCCCCTGCTGAAAGAGGAATCTGCTATTGTGTCTCAGGACCACCCTAGCTCCTACTCACATGCCCCCACCCCCAGCCACACCTTCACTACCCTGCTTTCTAATAGCAAAGACAGCAACCTGAAGTGCCCCAGGACACAGAAGCTGTCTGCTTCCCCCAACCCTCTCACAAAATCTCCTTCTCCCACAACAGAGCCCTAAAGAAAAAATAAACCCATCTCATAGGCAAACCCCCAGAGGGAAAACATGCTCATGCATAAAGCAAAAAGAACCACATCAAACACAGTGCACACCTTAGAATCCAAAGCCCCTCCAGAAGATCAGGGACATTCTTTAGTAAAGGACCTTGCACACTTGGAATCAAATCTAAGTGAAACAGAATTCAGAGCTGCAATACTCAAGACACTCAGAGAGCTCACTCAATGCTGGCAAAGCACCCAGACACAGTTAAATGACCTCAACAAGAAATTTTCTGAGCAAAATGAGTACTTTACCAATAAAATTGAGAAGCTAGAGCAGAACCAAAAGGAACTCCTTGAAATGAAAGGCATCATGGGAGAGCTGAAAAAAGAACTGACCAGCATAGGAAACAAGGGTAACAAACTAGAGGAAAGGATGAGTGAAAGCGAAGGTAGAAACATGGAAATGTCACAGAGGGAAGAAGAAAGGGAAATGAGAATCAAGAGAAATGAAAGAGCCCTACAAGAACTCTCTGACTCCATCAGAAAGAACAAAAATTAGAATAATAGGGGAACCAGATGGAAGTGAGATGAAATCTTCTCAAAGTCTACTAAAACAAATAGTGGATGAAAATTTTCCTAACCTGTGGAAAGAATTACAGCCCCAAATCCAAGAGGAAATTAGGAGTCCTAACTACCTAGTCCCTAGCAGATCTTCTCCAAGGCACATCGTTCTGAAGATGACAAAAACCGAACACAAAGAAAGAATCCTCAAGGCTTCCAGGGTAAAACAAAATATAACTTTCAAAGGAAAACCTATCAAGCTCTCACCAGACCTCACAGCAGAAACTCTGCAAGCCAGAAGCGAGTGGAGCCCAATCTTTAAAATATTAAGAGAGAGAAATTTCTAGCCAAGAATTAACTATCCAGCAAAATTAACCTTTAGATATGAAGGAGGAATTAAGGCCTTTACAGATATACAGAAGTTGAGGGAATTCTTCAGCTCTAAACTGGCATTCCAAGACATACTGAAGGAGGCTATTCGACCTGAATCAAGAAATCAAAATAAATGGAAAAAAGTTGGGACAACAAAAAAATAAAAAGGAAAGAAGAAATTGAAACAGGATATCCTTATATATCAATCATCACCCTGAATGTAAATGGACTGAATTCACCAATAAATAGGCACAGGGTAGCAGACTAGATTAAAAAACAAAATCCAACCATATGCTGCCTACAAGAGATACACCTCAGCCACAGGGACAAACATAAACTCAGGGTAAAAGGATGGAAAACAATACTCCAGGCAAATGGCAGTCAGAGAAGAGCTGGAGTGGCCATACTGATTTCTGATGAAAAAGACATCAGGATAAAAAAAATAATAAGACATAAAGATGAACATTACATCTTGATAAGAGGGAAAATACAACAAGAAAACATGACACTCATCAATATATATGTCCCCAATCAGGAAGCACCAAAATTTATAAAGCATCTACTAACAGATCTAAAAAAAGAATTTGACAAAAATACAATTATAGTAGGGGATCTAAACACTCCCCTGACAACATTGGACAGATCATCCAAGCAGAAAATAAATAAGGAAATTGCAGCTCTAAATGATACATTGCAGGAAATGGACATAATTGACATTTACAGGTCATTCCATCCTACAACAAAGGGCTATACATTTTACTCTAGTGCACATGGAACATTTTCAAGGATAGACCATATCCTGGGACCTAAATCCAACCTCACCAAATTTAAGGGCATCTAAATTATACCAAGTGTATTCTCAGACCACAAAGTGTTGAAACTAGAGATCAATTGCAAAAGATCAAGTGCAGAGAGAACCACATATACGTGGAGATTGAACAACATGCTATTAAAAAGTGACTGGGTCAAAGAGGAAATAAAACAAGAGATTAAAAAAAATTGTAGAAATGAATGACAATAAAAACACAACGTACCAAAATTTCTGGGACACAGTGAAAGAAAGCAGTATTAAGAGGGATATTTATATCATTACAGGCCTATCTCAAGAAACAGAAAAAACTACAAGTAAACACGCTCACATCTCATCTTATAGAGCTAGAAAAAAAGGAACAGAGGTCCCCCAAAGCCAGCAGAAGAAAAGAATTAATAAAAATTAAAGCAGAACTTAACTAAATATCAGAATAGAAAAACAATAGATAAAAGTAACACCACAAGGACTGGTTCTTTGAAAAAAATCAATAAAATCGACAAACCACTGGCTAGGCTCACCAAAGGAAAAAGAGAAAAATCTTATATTTTCAGAATATGAGACGATAGGGGAGAGATTACAACTGATGCTGCAGAAATACAAACAATCATAAGAGATTATTATGAAAGACTCTATGCCAACAAATTTGAAAACCTACAGGAAATGGACAAATTTCTAGAAACATATAGTCTACCTAAACTGAACCAAGAAGATTTGGATAACCTAAACAGACCAATCAACAGTACAGAACTTGAAACAATTATACAAAAATTGCCCAAAGGCAAAAGGCCTGGACCAGATGGCTTTACCAATGAATTCTACCAGTCATTTAAAGAAGAACTAATGCCCATCGTCCTCAAACTACTCCAGAAAACTCAAGAGGAGGCAGTACTACTCAACTCTTTCTATGAAGCTAATATCACCCTAATACCAAAACCTGGGAAAGACAATACCCAAAAGGAAAACTATAGGCCAATCTCACTGATGAACACTGATGCAAAAATCTTAAATAAAATTTTAGCTAATAGAATACAACAATACATTAAAAGATTATTCACCATGACCAAGTGGGATTTATCCCAGGGGCACAAGGATGGTTCAACATACGCAAATCAATCAATGTAATCCAGCACAAAAGCCAAACAAAGGATAAAAACCACATGATTATCTCAATCGATGCAGAAAAAGCATTCGACAAGATATAACACCCATTTATGGTAAAAACACTGAATAAAATGGGAATTGAAGGAAAGTACCTCAACATAATAAAGGCCATATATGAGAAACCCTCAGCAAATATTAAACTGAATGGGGAAAAGCTGAAGCCTATTTTCCTAAAATCAGGAACAAGACAGGGATGACCCCTGCCACCACTGCTGTTCAACATAGTTCTGGAAGTTCTAACCAGAGCAATCAGACAAGAGAAAGGAATAAAAGGGATTAGAGTCAGGAGAGAAGAAGTTAAACTGTCACTCTTTGCAGGTGACATGATTCTGTATATAGAAAACTCTAAAGACTCTATCAGAAATCTATTACAAATAATAGACAAATACAGTAGAGTCGCAGGCTACAAAATCAATTTCTCAAAATCAACTGCATTTTTGTATGCCAACAATGAAACTTCAGAAAGAGAGATGAGAAGATTCATTCCCTTTGCCATTGCAAACAAAAAATTGAAATACCTAGGAATAAATTTAACAAAAAACGTGAAGGACTTATACACTGAAAACAATAAGACACTCTTAAAAGAAATTAAAGAGGATACAAAGAAATGGAAAGACATTCCATGTTCATGGATTGGAAGAATCAACATAGTTAAAATGGCCATACTCCCCAAAGCAATATACAGATTCAATGCCATGCCCATCAAAATCCCACAGTCATTCTTTCAAGAAATAGATTTTAAAAATCATCAAATTTGTACGGAACCACAAAAGACCACGAATTGCAAATGCTATCCTAAGGAAAAAGGATAAAGCTGGGGGCATCTCACTGCCTGACTTTTATCTGTACTACAAAGCCTCAGTAATCAAAACAGCTTGGTACTTACAGACAAACAGACACATGGACCAATGGAACAGAATTGAAAACCCAGAAATAAACCCACAAATTTATGGACAGATTATCTTTGATAAAGGATCAAAAAATATACAGTGGGGGAAAGAAAGCCTCTTCAGTAAATGGTGCTGGGAAAATTGGAAAACTACATGCAGAAAACTGAATGTGAACTGCGATCTCTCACCATATACTAAAATTAACTCAAAATGGATTAAAGACCTCAAGTTCAGACCTGAAAGAATAAATTGCATAGAAGAAAACATTGTTACTAAACTTATAGATCTGGGGTTCAAGGAGGACTTTATGAACCTGACCTCAATGGCAAGGGAAGTAAAAGCAAAAATAAATGAAAAGGATTTTATCAAACTACAAAGGTTCTGCACTGCAAAGGAAACCATCAATAAAGCAAAGAGGCAACCAACCAACTGGGAGAAAATATTTGCAAGCAATACCTCTGATAGGGGCCTATTATAAAAAATATGCAAAGAACTTGTACAAGTCAACAACAACAACAAGAAAAAAAACAAGCAATCCAATTAAAAAATGGGCTGAAGACCAAAACAGACACTTCTCTCATGAAGACATACAAATGGCCAACAGATATATGAAAAAATGCTCAACATCACTAGCAATTAGGGATATGCAAATAAAAACCACAATGAGATATCATCTCGCACCAGTTAGAATGACTATAATCAATAAGACAAGGAACAACAAATGCTGGAGAGGCTGTGGAGAAAAAGAAACCCTCATACACTGCTGGTGGGAATGTAATCTGGTATAACCACTATGGAAAGCAATATGGAGATTCCTCAAAAAATTAGGAATGGAATTGCCATATAACCTAGCAATCCCTCTCCTAGGTATCCACCCCAAAAACCTGAAAACCTTAATTGGCAAAGATATCTGTACCCAAATATTCATTGCAGCATTGTTCACGGTGGCCAAGTCATGGAAACAACCAAAGTGTCCTCTGATAGATGACTAGATAAAGAAGTTGTGGTACATTTACACAATGGAATACTACTCAGCAATAAGAAAAAATAAAATACGGTCATTTGTGACAACATGATGGACCTTGAAACCATCTTATCAAGTGAAATAAGTCAGAATGAAAGAATCAAGAAATATATGACCTCACTTACAGGTGGAATATAAAACTGAAAGTAACAAAGAAACAAAAACTTGTGGACATACTCAATGGTTTGGTGGTTACTTGAGGGTAAAAGGGGGAGTGGGAAGGAGAGTGGATGGGAGAT
Source organism: Craseonycteris thonglongyai (assembly GCA_004027555.1). NCBI lineage: Eukaryota > Metazoa > Chordata > Mammalia > Chiroptera > Craseonycteridae > Craseonycteris > Craseonycteris thonglongyai. The sequence goes on along the minus strand of PVKE010009073.1, from coordinate 19,320 downwards.
GGCAGTGAGCATCAGATATATGGTGATGGAGGGAGAGCTGATTCTGGGAGGTCAGCACATAATGCAATGCATAGATGATGTAATGTAAAGTTGTACACCTGGAAATTGTATTGCCGACCAATGTCACCCCAATAAATTTAAAAAAAAAAAAGGATTATTCTACCCAGAAAGGCTATCATTGAAAATCAAAGGACAAATAATGAGCTTCACCGACAAGAAAAAGCTAAAGGAGTTCATCACCACCAAACCAGTATTACAAGGAATGTTATAGAAGCTACTTTAAAATGGGGGTGGTGAAGAGCAAAATTATGAATAATAAAATGGCAATAGCTACATATCAACAATTACCTTCAATTTAAATCGATTAGAGGCTCCAATCAAAAGATATGGAGGGTATTGCACTGAGTGGAGTGTCAAACAGAGGAAGACAGATGCAAGTTGATTTTGCTTATGGGTGAAATCCAAAGAAGAGAATTAACAAACGGAATAGGAACAGAATCATAGATATAGAAACTATTTGGTTAGTTGCCAGATGGCAGGAGAGTTGGGGGAGGAGTTAAATAAGGGGAAGGAACTAGGAAGTTCGGTTTGGTTGTTACAAAGTGATAGTTACAGGGATATAAGGTATAACAAGGGAATTCAGTCAATAATGTTGCAATAACTATGAGTGGCATCAAATGGGTACTAGATTTTTTTGTGTGATGGGAGGAGGGTGGGAAGCTTGGGTGAAAAGGGGGAAGAAATCTAGAAGTACAAATTCATAGTCACAAAATAGTCACAGGGATGTAAAGTACAGCATAGGGCACACAGTCAATAACATTGTAATAACTACATATGGTGTCAGATGGGAAACAGATATATCAGAACAAGAATTTTGTAAGTTATATAAATGTCTCATCATTATGCTGTACACCTGAAACCAATAGAATATTATGTCAAATGTAATTAAAAAATAAAAATAAATGAGAAAAATTAAAAAAATAAAAGACCAAGTTCAGTGCCTAGAACATAATAAATGCTAAACAAATATTTGTTTTGTGAATGAATCATTAAATCAATGATTTTTCCCCCAGGTTATTCAGAACGAAGATATGACTAGAATGAATAAGGTTCCTAAGTAGGCATTTGATCAATTTTTTGGACAAAATGAAAAGACTTTGTTCAGCAGTCAATGAAGTTGTCAGAAGAAATGTTTTGTTTTGCTTTTTAATAACAAACATAAACACTTTCATAATAAAAAAGCAGAAGAATTATATTTTAAATTCACTCATTTTTTCCTGTATCTATTCATTGCCTTGGTTTCTTACAAACATGAGCACATTTTCATGTCTTGATTTTATTCTTTCCACTTGGCAGATAGTTTATGTGTGTGTGTGTGTCTGTCTTTAATGGAGCTGAGATTAACATGGATATGTTTGTTGACAACTTCAATTTCTGAAGCTTCTTAGTATAAGCAAACATCTTTAATGTAATGCTTATCAGCAATTAGGAAGAAAAAAATTTTATGATGGGAAATATCTCAACTGACTGTTGTGAGAAAGAGAATAAAATCATTCATCTGATCTCATAAGCGTGTTGAAAGATTTAAATTAAGCAAAAACCTTTTTTTTTTTTTCCTGTACAAAATTGAAGAGACAACCTAAGAGTATTGGTGCTCATTATAATCCACTCCATCCCAGCCTTCACATTAAGGGGAAAGGCAATCCTAATACTTTGCATTCTTGGCAAAGCCCTCACCTGCTCAATCCACCAACAGGCCCCGCCTCTCTGGCTTGCCCTGCTTTGACAATCCCAGCACTAATTTTTATAATTTTTCTTTCTCTGCTTACTTTAGTTACCAGTGGGAGTCCAGGATGCCATGTGATCTCCCCTCCAACCCACTCTAATCCCCAAGAATTCTGGGTATCCTCTTTTTAAATTTTATCCCACTTCTATCCTTTTCATCAGTTCTTTGAAACTCATGTTCCACCATTGGAAAATCTCCTCAGTCTTCTCTGAATGTTTTCTTTACTTCCTTGGTCTCACTGAAAGGTGGCAATATCTTCAAGACTCTGCTTCCATTTTGGCCTTCTCAAATGAAGGCTATTTTCTCTCTCACACTCTGTATAACTGTGATTGGAGGTGGTCCTTGCTTCTCATTGCCTCCACTAGACCATTCTTTCTCTTTTTTTCCTCTTTCCCCCTCCCCCACCCCAATCAGCCACTAACTACCTCTCTGGTTGATATCCTCTACTGATACCTCCTCATTATTAAAAGACTTTACCTTAGACCTTATCTTGGGTTCAGATTCCCCATGAAACAGCCTCTGAAATATTTAAATGCAGGGCATTTATTGGGTAGTGCACTATGGAACAACACTTGTAAGGCAATAAAGAAAGATCAAAGAGAAATCAATCCATGATGTAGCTGAAAAAGAAGATTTAGCTCACTCCATGGGAAGCACTAGAGTTGGGATATTCTTTCACAGTCAGGCCCTAATTGGTGGTGTAACCTGAATCTCTTCCAGGACCTACTTCTTTTGAAGTGAAATCTCTTAGGTTCAAAGGCTGGGTGGCCTCATGGTTTCTAGAGACTAATAAACCATTATACACTAGATCAATGGTTCCCAACCTATTCCCAGTTGTGTCCATTTCTATAAATTTTATCCCTTGTTTTTAAAACAACTGTTTTTAAATACTGACACTTTTGTTCAGTGTCTGTCAATGTAAAATAGTGGAAATGAAGTAATAAGTTAGAAAATAAAAATTACTACACTACAAGTACAAACCACAGCTTTAATTTTACAATATTCATAACACAGTTAAATATTGATAATTATGATTAAACATTTGATAAACTTTTAATTTATTGTTATTAATATTTATTGTTATTAATATCTGAGGTCTGTAATAATTGTTATGCAGATCACAAGTCAATTGAAATTTTGTTACTGAGATTATTGAGCATTCTTTGATGCATTTAATTTCTTGAAATCAGGCTCAAACGATGCAAGATAGTCTTAAATCTGAACTTGCATTAAATTTGTTGCAGTACTTATTTTTATGAAGGTGTAAGAAGAAAAAGCTCTCTTTGCTAGTTCAGTGTTAATAAATGCCAAGAGGTATTTGAGTGCTTTCTCACTGAGTTATTCATATTTCTCACTGACATCTACCCAGAAGGTAATAAGATGCTTTCTTTTGAAATCAGAATTTAAAGAAGAATGGGTTAAAAGTTCAATTAACTGCTCTTTTTCATTGATTGATCAGCTTCTTTGAAGAATTCTTAATTGAAGAAATCTGCAATTCCATTTTCTGTTTTTGTTTGTTTGCTTGTTTTTTCCATGTTGAGGGAAATACTTATAAAAGAGCACGTTAAGACCCTCCAAGTGACTTACAATATTCTCTTTCATGTTCTGGGATAGGTGCAGGTCATTCTCAGATAAGAAGTTGTGCAGAGTTTCAAAAACTTCCGGCTGACCTTTCAATACACACTTTAAAAAATCCAGCTTTTAATCATTTATGCAATATTTTTATTGTTAAATTTATTAGAGTCACATAGGTTAGTAAAAATTACATAGGTTCCAGATATATAATTCTAGAGTACATTGTCTACATGTCACATTATGTGTTCACCACCCCTCTTACCCCCAGGTAAAATATTGACTGTGTCCATGAGTTTTTTGTTCTTTGTTGTTTTCAGTTTTATCTTTCACCTATAAGTAAAGTGGTTTTTTTAGAACTAGTTAAATATATATATATATGTATATATATATAGATAGATATATATTATGTATACATATATTATATATATATTGAATATTTATTTTATTGTTTTTGAAAGAGAGAGAAGGGGGAGTTCCCAGAGCAGTTTCCATAGTCGCACATCGTCAGTTTTTTGACATAGTTTCAATCCACACTGGTGGTGTGAAACCGTGCAGGACAGAAACAGGGCCAGGGGTCTCCCATGTGGGAGGTATGCCCCTGCAAGCCTGAGGCCAAACTAAGGGCTTCCTACATGGAAGCTCACTCTGGCAGGAACCAGACTGGACCCCCCCCCCACACACACACGGGAAGCACACCAAAGTTCAGCATATGGGTTCACAGGGGCTGGGGCAGGACTGGGACTCAATCCTCAGACCTCAGGGCTGCAAAGCAAGTACTCAACTTGCTGAGCCATCCCAGCTTCGCCTATAAGTGAAGTTACATGGTTATTGTTTTTGATTTTTCATTCTGTCTTGCTTATTTAGCTTTGCATGATGGTCTCAAGGTCCATCTATGTCGTCCCAAATGGCAGCATTTTGTCTTTTCTTATTGCTCAGTAATAGTCCATTGTATATATGTCCCACAGATTCTTTATCTAGTCATCTATCAAAGGGCACTTTGGTAGTTTCCATAACTTGGCCACCGTGAACAGCACTGAGATGAACATTGGGCTATATATGTCTTTGTAGACAAAGGTTTTCAAAAAATTTGAGGTAGATACTGAGAAGGGGAATTGCTGGGTCATATGATAGCTCCATTCCCAATTTTCTCAGGAATCTCCGTATTGCCTTTTATAGTGATTATAACAATTTGCATTCCCACCAGCAGTGTAAGAGGGTTCCTTTTGCTCCACAACTTCTCCAGCACTTGTTGTTTTTTGTCTTATTGATAATAGCTATTCTAACAGGTGTGGGGTGGTATCTCATTGTGGTTTTGATTTACATTCCCTTAATTGCTAATGAAGTTGAGCATTTTTTCATGTGTTTGTTGGCCATGAGTGAAGTATCTGTTCAGCTCCTTTGCCCATATTTTAATTGGATTTTGTTGTTGTTGTTGTTGTTATTGAGTTGTATGAGTTTTTTATATATTTTAGGTATTAGCCCCTTATCAAAGTTGTTGTTTGCAAATATTTTCTCCTATTTGGTTGGTTGCCTCTTTACTTTGTTGGTTTCTTTTGCTGTGCAGAAGATTTTAGTTTGATACAGTTCCATTCATTAATTTTTAATTTTACTTCCCTTGCCTTTGAGGTCGGGTTCACAAAGTCCTCTCTGAACCCAAGGTCTATAAGTTTAGTACTAATCCTTAAATCTACTTCAAGTTAGTTTTGGTATATGGTAACAGTTCACAATTCAGATTCATTATTTTGCATGAAGAAGCTTTCTTTTCCCCACTGTATATTTTTTGTTCCTTTGTCAAAAACAATCTATCCATATATTTGTGGGTTTATTTCTGGGTTTTTAATTCTGTTCCATTGGTTTATGTGTCTATTTTTCTGCCAGTACCAAGCTGTTTTGATTATTGACACTTTGTAGTCTAGACTGAAGTCAGGGAGTGTGATGCCTCCGGCTTTATTCTTTCATTTTTTGTAGGATTGCTTGGGAGATTCAGGGTCTTTTGTGGTTCCATATGAATCTGATGATTTTTAGAATCTATTTCTCAAAAGAATGTCTGTGGGATTTTGATGGGAATTACATTAAAACTTTATATTGCGTTGGGTCATATGACCATTTTAACTATGTTGATTCTTTCAATCCATGAACACAGAATATCTTTCCATTTCTTTGTGTCTTCTTCAATTTCTTTTATTTTTAAGATTTATTTTTCATTGTTTTTGACAGAGGGAGGGAGGGAGGGAGAGAGAGAGAGAGAGAGAGAGAGAGAGAGAAGGGGGAGGGCCAAGAGCAGTCTCCATAGTTGTATATCATTAGTATTTGTTATAATTTCACTTCACTGGCAGGTGCGGGCCTGCACAGGGCAGGATACAGGCTGGGGCCTCCTGTATGGGAGGCAAGCCCCTGTAAGCTGGGACCCTTCTACATGGGAAGCTCGCCCCATTGAGAACCGAACTGGGGGCACACCACAGTTCAGCATGTGGGTCCACAGGGGCAGGGGCCAGGATACCATCCTCAGACTCTGGGGCTACAAGATGAGCGCTCAACCCACTGAGCCATCCCAGCATTCCCTTCAATTTCTTTTAATAGTGTCTTATCATTGCCTCAATTTTATTGGTTACTTTGAATATAGAGATTGAGCTGTTTTGAAGTCCCAGGTGAGTTTGTTTATTTCTAGGAAAATATTTAATAAATATGCAAGACTTTGAAGCCAATCACTGTCCTGAAAATTCTGAGAAAGAGGGAAGCAATGCTCTTCCAAAAATACCTGGACCTTATGTCTAAGTTCAAACATTTATGTAAGTACTTTGCCATGAGATAGCCACCTTACCTCTGTATGCAAAAGTAATGTGCTATGAATGCTGTTCATTTCTTCACACAGTGCTTTCAACAATCTGCAGATTTGTGGTTGTGACTTAATAAAATTTACAACTTTTATAGCCTGATCAAGAACATCTTTCAATTCCCCCAGGAAGAGGCTTCAATGCAAGACTTCATCTAGGAATGCAGCAGTGAGTCCATGGTACATGAGGAGCTATTTCTTTAATTCAGTCACATAGACCTATAAAACAACCTGACATAGGCTTGCCTCCATCAATGGATACACCACAACAATTTGACCAACTAACATTCTTTTCAATAAAATAACCATTGATTGCATTAAAAATATCTTCACCTGTGTTACGCTGTGTCCATGGGTAACAAAGTAACAGGTTTTCCTCAATTTCATTTCCTACCAAGTACCTCATGGTGACAAGCAAAATAGATAAATCAGCAACATCTACCCTTTCATTGAGGTGGATAAAAAAGAATTTACTTTTTCTAATTCTATCTACTACAGCTTCAACATTGTCAGAGATTTCCTAAATTTGTTGAGACATTGCATTGTTTGAAAAAGATATAGCATAGATTTTGTGGACATGTTCTTCCACACACATTCAAAAAAACAATATTATTAATTCAAGGAGAAATTAAATCTTCAGCTATGGTGTAGTTTTTTACCACATTTAGCTATGCAATAAACAATGCAATACGAAGTCTCAACTGCATTCTCATTGTCTTTATTTCCTGACATCATGGGTGAAGTAACAGTAGGATGCTTTCCCAAGCACCAAAAACAATATATTTCTTTGTTTTTATATGTAAGATATTTAGTTTCTAAATGTCACATGAGTAGAGCGTTTCATGCAACCATTAGGTAATATTTTTCCACCACAGCCCACAAAGGCTTAGGAGAGTCATCATCGCCTACAAATGAAAACCCCATATTTAATATGCTCTTCAGAGTATTTTCTTTTACTCTGTGTAGTCATGCACCTTTTTTCCATCTCCTGGTGTGTGTGTACTCATAGCTGTAGACACATGCTAAGAAGTACTTAGTGATGGGTTATAATCCACACCAAGTTTTGGTTTTTCAACCATTCCTGTTTTCAATCACCATCGATCCATAACTGACACACTTAAAAATCACTGACAGTGATAACTGAAACTATGTTAAACATTAAATAAAATAATTGAAAAGAATCAAGATTAAAGACAATGTACTTACTTTTACGCAGTCAATAACTAAACTGATCAAACCACCTGGGTGTGGATGTACTTGTAATGTTTGGGGAAGTTCTCGAAATATCACAAATGGATTGTTCTGACACTGTGCATAATGATTAGTAGAAGAGGGCTTTGGGGGAAGAATTCATAGCCATGCCCTCACCAATCATCATTTGCTAATGTGATCTAATTTTGAAGTATCTCCATTAATGGTGATTCAAACTTAACATTAATTTTTCCATAATTAACATTTTGCATTTTTCTACTTTATTTGTTTTTTCACCATTACTGATTCTTTTTCGTGTACCTCTGAACCACCCAGCATGTACCCCCAGGGGTATGTGTAGCACCACTTGGGGACTGATGTACTAGATATTGAAGGTATGGAAGAGATGGGTACAGAGCTTATTGGTGGAACTGGGACTAGAGCAGAAGTGGAACCAGAAGTGGAGTTAGTAAGTGGTATTAGAGACTAAAGTTATGCTAAAGTCAGAACTGAAATGGTGACACAAGTGGGTTATAGGACAGCAGCAATCTCTACTTCTTCCAGTAGAACCTGGAGCTGGCATTGCACAGGAAGGAAGAGTCACTTCCATGGTCTATCTTCCTTACTAAGGCCATAGCCTTATATCTTTCACCTTTGTTGTATCAGTCCTACCCAGCTCAGTTCTGAAACCTATCAGGAATACTGTAAACTCAAATGAATCAATCAGGCTATCAGAGTTTACCCTTCCCGGCATATTTGCACTTTATAATTTCATTTACATGAAATTATACATTTATTGAGATTTACCTTTCTCAAACTTGAAAAAAAATAAAAATGCAAATTTAAAAACCAACAAAAACCAAAAAAAAATATTTAAAATATATCTTTAAATACTGAAGACATGACAAAATAGGGGAACTGCCAGACAAATTCTGAAGGACAGATCCCAGCCAGGTAAAAAAAGTCACTGAATCCCAATGCTGCCTCAGGGCATCTACTATGGTTAGAAAAGATACTAGGAACCTTGAACTTGGATTCAGTAGCCTCAGGGATAAGGGGGCACAAATTAAGTCCTACACCAGAAAATTTTATAAAATATTCAATAATGAAATTTTTCAATGATAAAATCATTCTGGAAAAACTCTTTCAGAGACTAGAAAGAGGAAACATTTCCTGACTCCTTTTATGTAGTCAGTGTATGAAAATAGTTGCAAAATCTAGGCATGTGAGATTGGGTTAATATAAACAATCAATCAATGTAATTCATCACAACAAAAGATTGAAATAGAAAAATTATATGATCAACTCAAAAGATAAAGAAAATACAACTTAAATACACTATTAGAATACAATAGAATTCTATACATCATTGGTAGTGAGTTAACTATAGCTAAATGCCACAATGTGAGTAAATCTTACATATCATGTTAGCTAGAGAAGCAACTACAGAACACCTATAGTACAATTGTATTTATATAAAGTCTTAAAAACAGGTAAAATATAATTATATTATTTAGGAATACATACATATTTGGTAAAACTGAAAAGAAAACAATTTTTTACTGTAAATGCAAGAATGCTGTTAATTTTTGGAAAGCAGAAAGGGGTTATGATTGGATGCGATGCATGGCAGGTGCTGTCTATGTTTTATTTCTTAATTTAAATGGTAGTTACTCAGGTGTTCACTTAATAATTACCATAATTTAAACTTTATTTATGATTTATGCACTTCTAAATATGTATCTTATATTTCACACCAAAAACTGTTTTTACAAAAACCTTGCAAGACTCATAGAATTAAAGCTTTCATGGTTGCAGTTTAGGCACCAAGTCTGACAAGTAGCAGGAAAGATATTTTTTGAAAGGTGGGCAGACCCATAATTTCTTCAGCCACATTACATACACGTACAGAGCTGTTTGCTCTGCTACTCACATAGGCAACTTTGCCCAACATAATCTACCTCCTAAGCTTGGCCCTCATCATTTATGCAGCTGTCTATTTATTTTGCCTAATCTTTCAGAATCAATCAGACCAACATTATGATTAGTTCAACCACAACACATCTTAAATTTAAATCAAAAGCACAGTAATTATTTTCACATTAAAATTAAAAAATTGAATTATACAAACCAATGAACATGATCCCAAAGCAACTAAAATGATTATTCATGTCTTTTAGTTTGTCTGGTTATGGGTCATAAGAAATAAAACATACTAAAATAGTCAATGATAGAAATTTTTTTAAATGCAAGATTTGTTTTTGAATGATAGCAGCAGCTCATCAGGGAAGAGCCTAAGAGTTGTCATGGCAACAGTAATGCAGGAAAGTAAGCCTCTAGCTTCCAAGTCTCCTTTCTTTCTCTTTCTTAGTGCTTGTGCTAAATAGTAAAGAATGGTCCCAGATTATGTGTACAAACCCTAATGCTTAAAATTAATTTCAGTTAACTCATGCAATGACCTCTAGTTTCTAAACAAATAATATGCTAATGAATGTTAAGAGAGTAGACCCATCTCTGATGAATGTCCAACGCACCCAGGACCCATAAAATAAAATAATATGGCATATGGTTGGGTTTACTGATGGTCTCTTCATATCAAACCTGATTAGCATGATGTGTAGTTTCAAGTTCTGAATTTTGCTTTATCTTTATGACATTTTACTGTAATACATCTCATTCAGCTTTCATACCCCTGGTCTCCAAACAGCTTACACTTACCTATTGCACAATAAATAGGTAGTAGAGTATACTGATTATGGTAGTGGATTAGATAGACCTAGGTTCAAATTCCAATACTGCCACACATTTGCTGGGTAATCGTTTTTTGTTTTTTTTTTAATATTATTATATTTTATTGTTAAATTTAATGGGGTGACATTGGTTGGTAACAATCAGTTTCCCAATGGACAACTCCACATCACATCACCCATGCATCGCATTATGTGCTCAGCTCCCAGAATCAGGTCCCCCTCCAACCCGATACATCTGGTGCCCACTCCCCCCTCCCCACACAAATCTCCCTCCCCCCTCGCCCCTCCTCCCTCCTCTCCAGGTAAACACCAAACCATTGAATGTGTCCATAATGCTGGTGCCCTCTCCCACCTCCCCTCCCTCTCTCCCTCCCCCCTCCTCCCCTTCCCTCAGGCAATCATGCTGGGTAATCTTGGATGATCTACTTAATATTTCCAAATCTAAAATTCCTCATTGGTAAAATGGAGATAACTGTAATTATAAATATAATCCCTCTTATAGGGTAATTGTGAGTGTTAAATGAGATAGTGTGTATAAAAGCACTTAGCACAAAACTTGGTACATGTTAAATACTCTAAATATTAACATTATTATTAGTAGTATACATAAAATACTGGTTATGGCCTATAATCATATTTTAAGCAATTTTTGAAATCAGAAAAATTAGAGTTCTTAGAATCGTAATTCTCAGCCACTTTATTCAACTTCTGTTTCTAGTCTTGTTTTAGTGTGTGTTATTTGTCAGTTAATACTTGGAAATACAATTCAAAGACAATTCTGCCAGTCTTCCTCTGCAGCTCTTGCTGCTTTGTTATTCTTCTGCTTGAGTCCCAATCTCAATCATAAGTAAGAGTTCCAAGTTCTGAGAGACAAGGCTCAGTTTAATCCCTATTCTTCTATAATTTAGTAAATGAGATAAATAAAAGGTGTAAGTATGTTATGTCTTCTAGTATAAAATAAATAGGAGATTGGGAAACAGCTGGCAAAAACCTCAAACCAGTAATAATAATGTAGGATGACAATCCCATGGCAAAAATTAAAACTCTAATTCAAAAAGGTATATGCACCCATGTGTTCATTGCAACATTATTTACAGAAGCAAGGATTGGAAGCAATCTAAGAGTCTGTCAATAGACAAATGGGTAAAGAATATGTGGTACACATATACAATAGAAGTTATACATCCATTATAAAGGAATAAAATCTTGCCATCTGTGACAGTATGCATGGATTTAGAGGGTATTATGCTAAGTGAATTGTCATACAGAAAGACAAATACCATGTGATTTCACTTATATATGGAATCTTTCTTCAAAAGATTTATTTTATCGTTTTTGACAGAGAAAGAGACAGAGTCAGAGAGAGACAGCGAGAAGGGGAGGGCCCAGAACAACTTCCATAGTTATATGTCATCAGTTTTTGACATAGTTTTATTCCACACGGGTGGGCTGGGGGCCACGTAGGGCAGAAACAGGGCAAGGGCCTCCCACATGAGAGGCACACCCCCACAAGCTGGAGGTTGAACCAAGGGCCTCCCACACAAAAAGCTCACCCCGGCAAGAACCGAACTGGAGGTCACACCCCAGTTCAGCATATGGGTCTCCTCTAGCCAGGGTTGGGATTCGATCCTCAGACTCCAGGGCTGCAAAGTGACTGCTTAACCCACTGAGCCATCCTGGCATCTCCTATGTATGTGGAATCTAAAAAGATAAATGAACAAACAAAACAGAAGCAAACTCAGAGGTACAGAGAACAAGTTGATGGTTGCCAGATAGGAGGGGATTGGGAGAAGGGGTGAAATGGATTAAGAAGTACAAATTGCCAGTTATAAAAGTAGTTATGGAAATATAAAGTACAGCATAGGGAATATAATCTATACTATTCTAATAGGTACGTAATGATGTTAAATGGGTACTAGACTTATCGAGGTGATCACTTTATAAGGTATATAAATGTCTAATCACTATTTGTATACCTGAAACTAACATAAAATTGTATGTCAACTGTAATTGAAAAATCAATTTTAAAATAAAATTAAAAAAAGAATTAGTCAAAAATGTGCAGAAAAGGTTTAATAAGACTTATTGTGTCCACTACTTCTAAAAGTCCGAGAAAGGTCATAACAGGTCAACTGAGGTCCTATTCATTTGGTTAGAGGACTCCTGGAAATAAAACAGAAGATTTGGAGGAAAAAGATGAGTTTTTTAACCAAAAAATAAAACCTTTACCATCAGCTAATAGCTATGGGATAGGAGGATAGACTTGAGCCAGGTTGCTTGTGCCTTTTTTTTTTTTAATTTTTTTTTTATTGAAGCATGGCAGAAACATAGACATTTTGTGTACAGTTTGATGAATTTTCACAACGTGAACACATTCTTTTACCCACTACCAGATAGAGAAATTAAACATTGTCAGCACAACAGAAACCTTTCCTTGGCTTCTTCTCAGTCTTTACTGCCTTTAAGTGTAGCCACTTTCTTATTATTATTAATTAGTGTTGCCTTTTAACTCTGTCAATAGTTTAAATATCTTAAAACTAAGATACAATATATACTTCTCCAATTGGTTTCTTTTCATCCAAAATATTCTGAGACTGATTTTTTTTTACACTTTGTATATTTTGACTTTCAATATTACTCTATATTAATTTCAGGTGTACAGCATAATGGTTTGACATTTACATAATTTAAAAAGTGATCCCCCTGACTAGTCTAGTACACACCTGGCACTATACATAGTTATTACTATATTATTGACTATATTCTCTATGCTTTATTTTACATCCCCATGACTATTTTATAAGTACCAATTTGTACTTCTTAATCTCCGTACCTTTTTCACCCTGTCCTCCAACCCCCATCCCATCATTCATCCCAATAAATCTAGTACCCATTTGAAGATTAAAATCATACCAACTGTATTTGCTGATCACAGAGCTTTGAAATTGAAGATCAACTACAAAAAGAAAGCAGGAAAAACTGCTTATACATGAGATTAAACAACATGTTATTAAAAAATGACTGGATCAAAGAAGAAACAAAAGAAGTTAAAAACACATAGAAACAAATGACAATGAAAACACAACATACCAAAATTACTGGGATGCAGCAAAAGCAGTAATAAGAGGGAAATTTATATCACTACAGGGCTTTCTCAAGAAGCAAGAAAAATCACAAGTAAACAATTTAATGTCACATCTTAAAGAACTAGAAAAAAAGAACAAAAAACACCCAAAGTTAGAAAAAGAAAGAAAATAATAAAAATTAAAGCAGAACTAAATGAAATAAAGAATAGAAAAACAATAGAAAAAAATAATGCAACAAAGAACTGGTTCTTTGAAAAAAAATTAATACAATTGGCAATATTTCATTGTATATACATACCTTCTACTCTTTATTCATTCATGCATTGATTAACACCCAGGCTGCATCCACATCTTGGCCATTGTAAACAATGTTACAATGAACATATGATGCATTCATCCCCTCAAAGTAGCATTTTGGGTTTCTTCAGATAAGTATCCAGAAGTAGAATTACTGGGTCCTTCTTTGTCTCTTGTTATAGCCTTTATTTTAAAATCTATTTTGCCTGAAGTAGACTGACCAGACATCCCATTTTAAATGGAACAGAAAACAATGGCACTGTCCCATTTCAAACAGTACACATGGTGAGCCTAGTCTCACTGGGCTAAATTCAAGGTGTCAGTAGGTTGACCACACATACCATTTTAAATGGAAGAGTTCCATTATTTCCTGTCTCATTTTAAATGGGACATCTGGTCATCCTAAGTATAAGTATTGCTACCTCAACTTCTTTGTTTGTTTGTGTTCATTTTCATAAAAAAAAAATTTTCATCCCTTGACTTTTAGTCTTTGTTTGCTTTTTGATCTGGAGTCTCTTGTAGGCAGCATATGTATGGGTCTTGTGTTCTTATTCATTCAGCTACCCTGTGTCTTCTGGCTATTGCATTTAATTCCTTTACAATGAAAGTAATTCTTACTAGATATATAGTTATTGCCATTTTATTATCTATATTTTTTATCATTATTTTTTTCATTTTAAAGAAGTCCCACTAAGATTCCTTGTAACACTGTTTTGGTGGTGATGAACTCTTTTTCCTTTTTTTTTTTTGTCTGGGAACTACTTTATTTGTCCTTCATTTTAAATAATAGATTTACTGGGAGAGTAATCTTGGTTATAGGTCCTCACTTTTCATCACTTTGAATGTTTTGTGCCAATCCCTTCTGGCATTCAAAACTTCTGTTGAGAAATCAACTGACAACCTTGTACGTAACTATTAATAACAGCTTTTCTCTTACTGCTTTTAAGATTCTTCTTCTTTTTTTTTTTTTTTTGTCTTTAACACATTTGATTTTAATGTGTCTTGGTGTGGTCCTGTTTGGGTTCATCTTGTTTGGGGCTCTCAGTGCTTCCTGGGCTTGTGTATTTATTTATTTTCTTTGCCAGGTTAGAAAAGTTAGCAGTCATTATTTCATCGAGTAGGTTTTCAATTTTTTACTGTCTCTCTTCCCCTTCTGGTATCCCTACAATGCAGATATTGGTAGACTTGATATAGTCCCAGAGGCCCCTTAAATTGTCCTCACTTTTTTGGATGCTTTTTTTTTTTTTTTTTTTTTTTTTTTTTTTGGTATTCTGTGTGGGTGTTTTCGGCTACCTTATCTTCTTTTTTAATATATTTTATTTATTTATTTATTTTTGACAGAGAGAGAGAGAGAGAGAGAGATACAGAGACAGAGACAGAGACAGAGAGAGAACTGAACTGGGGGAACTCCCAGTTCAGCATATGGTTTCTCACGGGCCAGGGCTGGGATTCGATCCCTGGTCCCCAGCGCTGCAAAGTGAGCACTTAACCCCCTGAGCCACCCTGGCTTCCCTTACCTTATCTTCTAAATCACTGATTTGATCCTCTGCTTCATCTAATCTACTGATGATTCCCTCTAGTGTAGTCTTCATTATAGTTATTGTTTTCTTCATTTTAGTTATTGTATTCTTCATTTCTGACTGGTTTGTTTTTATGTTTTCTTTTTTTTTAAGATTTATTTTTATTGTTTTTTGACAGAGAGAGAGACAGAGAGAGATAGACAGAGAGAAGGGGGAGGGCCCAGAGCAGTCTCCATAGTTGACAACATTAGTTTTCCATATAGTTTCACTCCACAGGTGGGCATGGGGCTGCGCAGGGCAGGAACTGGGCTGGGAGCCTCCCGCATAGGCCCCGGCAAGATCTGAACTGGGGGCACACTCCAGTTCAGCATGTGGGTCCGCCTGGGCCGGAGCCAAGATTCAATCCTTGGTCTCCAGGGCTGCAAAGCGAGCACTTAACCCGCTGAGCCATCCCAGCTTCCCCTGTTTTTTATGTTTTCTATCTCCACTTATGTTTCCTATCTCTTTGTTGAAGTTCTTCTTGAGATCATTGAGTATCCTTATTACCAGTGTTTTGAACTCTGTATCAGGTTGATTGTTGTCTTTTCTTTAGGTTTTTTTCTGAAGCTTTGTTCTATTATTTAATGTGGGACATGTTTCTTTGTCTCCCCATTTTGGCTGGCTCCCTGTGTTCACTTATATGTATTAGGTAGGACTGCTATGTCTCCCAGTCTTAGAATGGCTTTATGTAATGGGTGTCCTGTGAGGCCCAGTGTGCAGTCTACCCAGTCACTAGAGCTGGGTGTTCCAGGTGTATCTCTTGGGTGGGTTGTGTGTGTCCTCCTATTGTAGTTGAGCCTTGTTTGCTGTTTGCATAGCAATAGGAGGGACTGACCCTCAGGATGATTGGTTGTGAGGACTGGTCATGACTACAGTGGAGGAACTGTGGTGAATGGGCTGACCCTACAGAGCAGAGTACACTTTAGTGGCTCTCTAGTGCCTGCCCAGTCTGCCTGTGGGTGTGTCATCCTTGGAGGTGGCTGGGTGATGCTCCAGCTTTGTCCAAAGTTGGCCACCAGGCATGCCAGACCCAGAGCTTTCTGAGAGGAGATCCACCCCAGGCCAAGTTTAACCACAACCTGTGCCCTGCCTGAGGCCACCTGGTAGGAGCCATAAAGAAATTTGCAAATGGCCATTGTCTGCACTGAGCTTAGAAGTGTCTCAAGAGGCTAAGCTACAAACTGAGGCCAGCTACTGCTAGGGCCAGGCTAGGGCTACTAGCCAGATGCTGCCTGTTTGGGTTTTATGAACATTTGAAAGATTTTATGTGAGTTCACAGCATGAACTAAGATAGGTTATAAGGAAAAGCCACTGGAAATGGCTTGGGGTGGGAGGTGGGAGGAGGTACTCTGGAAATCACCAGAGTGGGGCAGACTCAGATATTGTGTCTGCCTTTGTGTGCATGCAGGGAAGAGGAAAGCTCAACAAAGAAACAATGGCTCCTGCCAGTTTCATTGTCTGGGAAAAAGTTGCCCCTCTAGCTTAAGGTGATCAGATTTTAACATTGGTAAAGCAGGACACCATTGACGGGGGGGGGGGGTTCTTGATTAAAAATTTGGTCTATCTCCCGCTGTTCCCTAGCTTGTCATGCATTCTTTCCAAAAATTGGGACTTTTTTAAAACGCCGCGGGACGCGGGACAAATTGTTAAATATCAGGACTGTCCCACCAAAAACGGGACATCTGGTCACCCTACTCTAGCTCTTACCCTGAAGCTAGACAATTCAATTTTTTCTTGCTTGTTCCTGGTGCCTTTCAAGCTGCTGACCCAGTGCTGGAGCTCAAAGCAAATGAGTTCAATAGTGAGTAAATCTATGTGCAGGCCCTTTAAAATGCGGGCCTGGGACTGCAGCTGCTATCTAGCTGACTTAGCCACAATCTCTGGCTAGTTTTCACAACCAGAATTTATGAGGACTTCTCTCCAGCACTAGAATACTGGGTTGGGGAGCCTGCTGTAGGGCTGGGACCCCTCACTCTTCTGGGGGAACCTCTGCAGCCAAGATATCTTTCCTGATTTTTAACGGACACGTGCTAGTGTGGAACCAGCCCATTTTGTGTCTCTGCCCCTCATAAGTCTTGAGGTTGCTTCTTGTGTATGTCCATAGTTCTAGGGTTTTGGCTCAGCTAGACTTCAGGTGATTCTCAATAACTGTTGTTCTATACTTTAGTTGTAATTGATGTAGTCCTGAGAGACAATGAGCACAGCATTTACCCATTCCACCATCTTGACCAGAAATCTCATTAAGAATATGATTTATAATAAATATAAATGGGCCCTGACAATTAAGTTTGCAAACTAATTCTAAAAAAAGTACTACATAGCTCATTGCTGAATGTCATTGCAGCCACCTTCAAAATACTCCCCTTGGGAAATTATGCACTGATGACAGTGCCTAGTTAACCCTCCAAAGCAATTTTGGAACTCTTTTTCTGGAAGAGTACATGGTTGATAATATTAGTTTTGAGGAAAAATATACACTCACTGATGAGAAAGAGTCACATTATTCAAATAGTCATATAAATAGATATAAGACATATATAGAATTATAGTTGTGATAAATGGTGCAAATGAGAGATCATGAGGGACTATAAGGAGTTCTAAGAGATCCAAAAAGGCTTCTTTCCAGAAAAATTAATAGGAGTTAAACTAACATCTTAAAAATGAGGAAAACTAAATTTCTCAAAGAACGTTCCATGTACAGGGACAGCATGTGAAAAGGCCCTATGACAGAAGGATAGTACATAGTAAGAACAAGGACACAAAGAAGACTTACTGTGGCTGGAGAAGTGAGTGAGAAAGCGAGAGTAGTGATAACCTAGAAGAAATGGACAAGTTTTTAGAAACATATAGCCTATGTAGACTGAACCAAGAAGGTGTAGATAATTTAAATAGACCAATGAAAAGTAAATAAATTGAAACAATCAGCCTAAACCTCTCCAAAAGAAAAAGTCCCAGACCAGAATGCTTCACTAATGAATGCTACCAAATATTCAAAGAGAATTTAATATATGTCCTCCTCAAGTCTTCCAAAAAATTGAAGAGGAAATACTTCCTAATTTCACAAGGTTAATATTACCCTGATGCCAAAACCTGGTAAGGATAACACAAGAAAAGAAAATTATAGACCAATACAAATGATAAACATGGTTGCAAAAATCCTAAACACAATACTAGCAAGTAGGATACAACAACACATTTAAAAGATTATATATCACAATCAAGTGGGATTTATTACAAGGGCATAAGGATAGTTCAACATACATATATTAATCAATGTAATACACCACATATAGAAAACAAAAGATATAAATCATATGATTATATCAATTGATGCAGAAAAAGCATTCAACAAGATACAATATTCATTTATGATCAAAACACTTAATAAAATGGGTATAGAAAAAAATACCTCAATATAATAAAGATCATAGATGACAAATCCTCAGTGAATATTATAGTGAATGGTGAAAAACTGAAACCTTTTTTCTAAAATCAGAACAAAGTCAGGTATGTCCCCTGTTACCACTGCTATTCAACATAGAATTGGAAGTCTTAGCCAAAGCAATCAGTCAAGAGAAAAAAAATAAAAGGCATCCAAATTGGGAATGAAGAAATTAATACATCACTTTTTGCAGACAACTTGGTTCTTCATATAGAATTAATGCCTCCACCAAACACTTTTAGAAACAATAAAAAAATACAGGAAAGTCGCAGGATACAAAAATCAATGTACAAAAAGTTCATTGCATTTTTATAAACCAACAATGAAACCAGAAAAAAAAAAAAACCTTTTGCAGTAACAACAAAAATAATGAAAGATCTAGGAATAAGCTTTAAAAAGGATATAAAAAACTTATACACTAAAAACTATCAGTCACTATTACATGTAATTACTCAAAGAAATGGAAAGATATTCCATCTTCATGGATTAAAATGGCCATTTTACCCAAAGCAATATACAGATTTAATGCCGTCACCATCAAATTCCAAAGATATTTTTTCAAAAAATAGATTTAAAAAATCCTCAGATTTGTATGAAATCACAAAAGACCCCAAACTTTCAAAGGAATCCTATAAAAAAAGAACAAGGCTGGAAACATCATGCTTCCCCACTTCAATTTATATTACAAAGTGACAATAATCAAAACACCCTGGTATTGGCTGAAAAACAGACACACAGACCAATGGAATAGAATTGAAAACATATCTATATAATATTATCTATATAATATTATATTTATAT